>APFE031413713.1:43014-106237 GCA_000404065.3 Pinus taeda | reverse complement strand
GAAACTTGTCAAAGTAGAGGAGACTTCTTGTTGGACCCTGGGAGGAGCTTGTACAACATCAAGGCACAGGTTGTAAAGTTCTTCTTTGATTTGAATTAATACAATCAGATTCATTTTTCTCAACAAATTGTCTTATGTGGTTTGTTTCATAAATTCCTTGATCATTATGATGGATATGCTTTATGACATTTGCTTTTCAGGTGCTATTTAATTTGTTTGTTTGTTTGTGTTTACAGACTTGCTACAAGGGAGCTCATTTGGATCAAAGGAGCGAGGCTTCCACAAACTTGCATTGGATCCAACGTAGGCCTAAAACACTTGTTTGCCTTTGTTTTTAATTGCATATTTAGAGAAAGATAGTTTTTGATTAGCTTGCTTGTCACTAGGTATCTTTAGATACTAGGGAGGTTGATCTTGTCCGCAACCTCGACTCATTCCGTGTGACACTTTGTGTCCAACATTTTCATTCTTTCTCTACAGTTGGATGTCTTCGGGCTTCCCTGTTCATAGGTGATGGATGCCCCGGAGGGAGACCTCTCCTTTTGTGTAGCTGGGGTGTCTACAATCGTGATTAGTTCTTTTGACGGTGGCTGGGGTCTACCAGTCTTTATCCTCACGCTCTTTGTTACCTTAATATACAGGGAAGGCTCCCTCTTTCACTTCCCTTTCTGTTTTGGAGATTCTTAGGGTGGCTAGCATAGCTGCTGCCTCCCTGGCTAAAATCTCAGGCGATTTTCCCTTTTTGTTCCTCTGTTTCTAGACTTCCTGTAGAAAGTCCTGTGCTGGCTATTTTCTGGCTTCCTGTAGAAACAATTTTCATGCTTCCTGTAGAAACTGTTTTAATTGTTTTGTTCTGCTTGGCTGGATGTGGCTCTTCCTCCTTTTTTCCTCTTCTTTTGTCTTCTTCGCCTCTGTTAGCTTGCTTCCTCACTCTCTGTTTTGGCTTTCTTCTCATCTTGTTTAGCTTCTGCCTTCTCTGCTATAGTCTTTTTCTTTTCTATTCTTCCTTTGTTTTGCCCTCTGCTTGAATGATTTTTTCTCCCTCATCATTGGTTTTTTTTTTCACATTCTTCAACGCTGATTCTTCCCTAGAATTGCATCGCTTCTTTTCCATAAACATGCAACAAATAAAACTGTTTGTTTTCTTCTTCTCTTGAAGCCAAAAAATTTGCAAAAACCAGTGTTTTCTTCTAAAAAGATAGCTCATTTCCCCTCTTGTAAACTTGTTATTGCTCCTGGAATTTTCGTGTTTTTCACAACAACAACTTCCAATTTTTGCTCTCTTCAAACTTTTCCAACCTGAATTTGCTTCTTAGTTTTTGAAAAGAAATCAATTGTTTTGACAGATCAGAGAACAAATAACATAGTTTTTTTCTTCTAGAAAGTGGACAGTCTTGCAAATTCATTCTTTCACACAGGCTTAGTTCCTATGGTTGCATCTCTCTTTTCAGAAGAAGGTGAGAAAGAAGAAGCCAGACTTAGAATGCAGAGGGAAAAAAAGAACTGTGTAGAACTCAGAAAATATGCAAGCAGACTTTTCACCCTTTTTCAATGTGCAGGCAGACTTTTCCTCTGAATTTTTTAATTGAATTCCATGTTCAATTAACCATTTTTCACCAACAAATCATGCACAACGAAGTTTCCCCGATCCTACCTCGTTTGGAGCTTGAAATTCGCCGAAAATCCTAGGTTTTCTTTCTGCATGGTTGTTTTCTGCGTTTCCTGTAGAAGACTTCCTGTAGAACGAAACTGCGCTTCCTGTAGAGCCCGATAGGCGGGAATTTAAAAAAAAAAACGGTAGAAATCTCGAGAAATCAGGCAAGAATCTTGCAGAGGACCACTGGTTAACTGATCTGGACGTGGTGGACGCGTGCTCCAGTTGTGATCGTAGTGGAACAGAGGGTGGTGAGAGTCAGCCGAACATTTTTGTAATTGCTGCGTGATTTGTGGTGAGGGAGTAAAGTGGCCAGGTGTACGTGGCCACATGCATACAGTAGTGTTATTCATAAACTGTATGTTTTCCCCCTGTAATCACTGCCATCAATTGCACTGAGGTTTAAACGGCCAACACTCCCTGTTTTTTTAATTTCACGTGAGTTTCTAACACGTACGCTGCATGGTTCCTTGCGGAGCGCTAGAGAATTGGACAAGGAACTATCTGTTTAATCCCACCACTTTATTCATTATGAAATTTCGAATCATATTGATGCAAATAGAGGAGCTGGTTTAGACACATACCTGCAAGTCGACGTGCTGCTGGGTCCGTTTCTGCTGTTGCATGCTCATATTCCGTTGCTGCATGCCTGGATCCTTTATGTTATAAGCTTTTTGCTGTTTGATGTGTGGTTATTTTTCTTGTGTAGGTATCCTCTGGGCGGATCTAGGTTGCAGGAGTTCCTTTCCACGTTCAGATCTACACCCTCAAGCTGCTGATGTTGAATTTTCACAGGACAGAAACTTGTTTTCGCCATTGCTCCTGAACGATAGACCAGATCAATCTGAAACTTGCTGAGCATGTTCCTATCATCATTATGCACCTCCCATAGAAAAATGGTGGTAAATGGATGCACAGATTTTGAGAAAAACGGGAAATGGCTAAAGATTACAGAGATCAATTTCTCGAACACCGTGCATCGGAATCAGCTGAAACTACTTGGGTAGGTTACTATCACCCATATGCATCATCCCATGAAACAGGTTTTGAAATGGATGCACGAATATGGAGAAAATGCAAAAATGGCTGAAGGTGATGGAGGCTGATTTCTTGGAAACTGTGCACCAGAATTGGATGAAATTGCTTGGGCATGTTGCCATCGTCCCTATACAACTCCCCCTATAACAGTTTTGCAAATGGATGTATAGTTTTCAAACTAGGGAAAAAACAAATTCTGTTCTATGTATTTTTTCTTCAAAGCATTCTGCAACTTTTTGCATGGAAAGAAAAACTGAGGTTGGGTTGTGACGCAGGCATGAAGATGATGGAGGAGGAGTTTGAAGATGACAGGGGGACTTATGAACCCTTGATGAAGCTTCCATGTTCTCCAAACTGCTTTTTAAAATCCATTTCCATGCTTTTGTAATTTCTACAGGAACTTCCTGTAGAAAACACAGTTTTCATAAAAGAAGCACAATGAGGTGGAAAAAATGATGGAGACAGGCGAGGGATGGAAACATGGATGCTTGCAGGCCTAACCAATAGATTCCAAGCTTTAGATTCCCTTCCAAAATCGAATCTGGCTCACCTGAAGGTTCTACAGGATGTTTCCTGTAGAAATACAAAACTTCCTGTAGAAATGCCTGTAGCTTCCTGTAGAAAGCCCAGAAGTTCCTGTAGAAGGCCCAATCTCAACTCGAATGTGACCAAATCCTAGGAGAGGTGAGTGGCTATGGAGGGGGTGTCCTTGAGCCTGGTACGGACTCCTGTCTTCATTTTGCGCACCCTTCGTTTCCTGCAATGTATTCCCTACAACCTGCAATTTTTTTACAAAGATTAGGCCTGATTTCTTTTTTCTCTTTTTTTTCTTTTTTTCTTTTTTTTTGTTGAAAACAACTAGGGTGCCTCATGGAGGTTTTCGCCGTAATTGCCTGCCCTGGGTGCCTCCAAGGGAGGTTTTCACCCAGGGATCTTATTCTCTTTTTCTTTTTCTCTTTTTTTTTTTCTTTCCTTTTTTTTTTTTTTAAACATTGACCATCATGGTGTTTCATCATGAGCCAATTCTGGGCGCCTTCGGGGAGGTTTTTCACCTAGATTTTTTCTCTTATTTCCATTTTTTTTTTTTTTTTTTCTCTTTTTTTCTACCCTACCTACTTGAAAAACAAAATCGTTCTCAAGTATAAGAATACTTCCAATGGAGCCATGTGCACATCAAGATTAGAGACAAAATGATGTGGAGGCTCGAAATGCATGCTTTGACAGGTATCCAGATTTCAGAGATCAAATGATTTTACTTTGAAGGGATCGAGCATAGTTGAGGAAGAGAGTACTGCTGCAACTTAGTGACCGTCTGAAACCATATCTCAATATAGCTTTGATATCCTTGGTCCTTTTGCTGATCTGGATCATTCTCCATATCTTCTTCTATTATGACCCTCACATCTTCCTCTTTTTGCTGAGTTTTCTCTTGAGTACATGGAGGATTTGATCTTAACCATGAGGGATCACTCTCAATCTCTGATTTTGATGTCTTCTCGTCATCAAGTGCAGCCCATGGTTCTTTGCTGTCCTCTTTTGAATCTTCTTTTACTGGATGTGGTCCTTCAATTCTTTCAAGATAATCTCTTTTTGCAATACTCTTCCTGAGCTATCGTGAAGATCATTGAGCTCAAGAGGAGTCATTTGGACATGCTGTGCCTCAGCTTGGCAATTGGGTTGAGCTATTCTAATGTCTGGGTTTGGAAATGGCGGTACGGGTAGCTGAGTGGGGGTGTATATTTAAGATGGATGCGGATGGGGTTGTGGTTGGGCAGGTGGTGGAGGAAAATGAGCGGGAGAAGAGTTGTACTGGGGCCTCCACCCCTGGTGAGGTGCATTCCACTGAGGCTGTGGCTGAGCATAAGAGTGAAACGAATGAACAATTGGTTGGGCATAACATGGATCTGTGAAGGAATAAGGAGGAGGTGTGAACCAGGAAGGATGAGCAGGGGGAACACAAGAAGGCATGAAAGTGGCTTGATAGGGGTCGTAATAAGTCTTGGATGTCCCTTGCAGTTCCTGTTGGTAAGGTATGAGTCCATATGGTCTCCTTTGGTTCATATAATAGAGTGATTCAGTGGCTCCTTTGGCTTTCTGATATGCAGCTTTAAGTCCAGGCAAGGAAGGGTACTGATTCGTAGGATGGTATTCTTCACAGACGAAACACACTTCTAGGGAGTGCATTGGACATTCGTTCCTAGGATGCTTTCTAGTGCACCTGGGACAAAATATGACCAAAGCCCTCTTGGCTTCCTCTTGCTTCCTTTGGATTTGTAAGGTATCCAGTTGCATGGCAAGAAACTGCCTCATATCACTCTTGAAATCTTCCATCTGATTTGCAAATTCGTTTTTGGATAAGGTACTGCTCCCAACATTTCTGCTTATAGCCATTTACCCCGGAGGAATGTTTTCTTCTTCTTCCTCCCTTGAGGTTCTTCAAATATGTCTTGCTGTCCACCTAAGGGTTCTTTAATCACAACCATCGAAGAAGAGAGAAGGTTGGCTGTGTGAAACAGTGGAGGTGTTGTGCAATCATTTTTCTGTCTTATCTCTACTCCTACAAGGCAGGAAAGGAAATTTATTTTGGTTGATTTTTGCTTCTTTTTCTGCTTGTACCTACAAAACTAAAATAGATTGAACTGCAGCTAACTATTTTGCTGAAATGAAAATGCGGAATTGAAATGAAAGCAGGAAAGGACTAATTTATTTTGCTCAAATGAAATTGCAGGAATGAAATGCTAGGCTACGCTTGCGGAATTGAAATGCTATTCTATGCTTGCAGAATTGAAATTACGGAATTGAAATGCTAATCTATGAAAGCAGGAAATGTCTACTCTACTTTTGCGGGAATGAAATTGCAGAATGGAAATGAAATAAACTACTTAGCAAAAGGTTGTAGTAGAAAATAGAAGAAGAGCAGCAATCACTAATACTCTGATGCTTCCCCGACAACGGCGCCGAAAAGAGTGGTGGGCCCCACTATTGCAGCAATAATGCTACAACTCCTGGGACTCCCTTCTTTAATTTTATCAACCCGGTAGTTCATAACAAACTTGGAAGTGACAGTGCTGTATGCACAAGTACTAGCTCTTGCCGCAGCTGTCACTTGGTTAGCTGGCACAAGTCCGCTAGGAGCTTAAGCCAACTTCTATGAGCTCTTAGAAGAAGCTTTTTAACTGATGGATGAAAGCTAACTCAAAGGAGGCTATTCTACTTGCAGAAAGAAGCGAAAAGCGGAAAGGAAATGCAAACCCTAGCAAACCCTAATTTTACCAACTAGCCCTACTGATGCAAGAAAAATGATGAGAGCTACAGAAAGGAATGCCATTGACTCTTAGAAAGGTAAAATGCATGTGACTAAGCTACCTCTGAAGTGAAATCTGAAAAGAAACGTCTTTTTGTATTTTTGAGTAAGTTGGCAGAATTATTGTGCATATGCTTTAACTGTTTTTGACTGTGCAGAGGTGGATTGATGAAAGGAAATGCTTGCAAGAGGTTTGGAAGGTTAGAAGAGGTCCTAAGGGGTCCCTATCACCCTTCCTGAGAGTTTCACAGTGATTGGATCTGAAGAAATCACTTTTGTGAGCTTCTATAGGAAGTCTGCAGGGGTTCTACAGGATGTTCTGTAATTTTCTACAGGATGTTCCGAAAAGAGGATTTTAGAGGGTTGATGGAGGAAAAATGGTGGGAAAGTGGAAATGGAGGTTGGATAATGATGTTAAGGGGTATAGGACCTGGTGGATGAGGCTAAGGAGTGATTGGATTTGTTCGAGGATGGAGGAAGCGATGATGAACAAGAATGTAGAAATTAGGGCAAGGTGGGAAAAGTATGGCAAATGAAGGGTATGAATCATGGAATAAGGGTTGGAGTAGATTATCTAATGGAGGAAAGGTAGATAGAGAGGTAATACAGGCGCTCTGCAAGTTATTTTCCAAAACTATCCAACAAAGACTAGGAAAAACCAAAGATCTACCTACTTTAACCTAATTTTACCTAGAAACCATAAGTATGATGAACAGAAGTCCATTGGCAGCAAATCATGTAAATAAATTATGAAAACTAAGCAAGAAAAGATTCTAAACATGCTAGTACAACTGGTATCAACTTTCCTAACTAAAAATCTAACACTAGCAATTGCATGAAGAGGCAAAAACAATGTTTTTGTGGCAGCAAGGACACCTAGGTCTCAGCTCATGGTCCCAAGGAGGGAGAGGTGAGATCAGAGGTTCTTGATAGCCTTTTTCTGAAGACCTTCTCTATTATTAACCTATCAAATCAATCTGAACATGAAAATCTACTTTAATCATCAAAAGCAATCTAAATAACAAAGCAAGATTTAAATCTAAATAGCAGATTTTATTCTAAGAATGCAGCAAGGACACATAAAAGTAAACAAAGGAGGTACTGGGCACTTAAGATTGGCCCAACCCCAAGAGCTACAGCCTCCTAAGACAGATTAGAGCTGGTGCAAAGCTGTATTCATCTTTATTGATCAAAAGAATAGTTACATTCCAAAAACTGTCCACAAGGAAAACTTGAAAATGTGCTGAAATGCAGAGCTAAACTACTGCCTAAAAAATGACTAAAATCGAACTACAAACTAGCTAACTTCTACCTACAAAGTGACTAACTGCTGGCTAACTAAAATGAGGCCCTAAACCATCTTATTTATACAAATTTAGGACCCCAACAGTCCTCCTAAACTTTAGGGACTCGGTTGCCCAAAACTTGCAGTTAACAGCATTCCTACTTGACTTGCTTGGCTGCCCTTGTGATAATCGATTTGGTGGCCCTTGAACTCTGAGCTGATGGTGGAGAATTCGAGGTAAGGGCCCATAAATGAAGAGGAGACCTTCCTAAAAATCCTCTCCACGAATTTGGCTGCCAAGTGCTCATTTAAACCTTTGATTTTGTCTCCAAACTGACCAAAACGACTGCATAAAGCACACATTAGACTTGTTGGCATAATGACTAACCCAATTCACTCTATTAACATAAATATAATAAAAAACATGCAATAAAATAATGATAATGGTGGATTAAGTCGAATTATGAGGCTGAATGAGCCCATATAATTATCCATTTTTGGGGCTCATCACTATTTTGTTATGGTTAATAATATGGTTATATGTTGGTTATAAGCATGGATCTGTAATGTTCTCTAGCTATGGATTTGTTTAGGATTTCATAAGTATTTGATGGTTAATGAATGTATGGGATAACAAGTGTTATTTTAGCTATTATGAGATGGCATTAGAACTTCTTGGTGATTCTCAGATAATTTTCAGACTCCTATGATCAGATATTCATTCATGACCTTCAACTCACATGTTCACTATGTGTTTAACGAAATGATTGTCATGGTTAGATCTAGTTAGGTCAAATTTGTTCTTAAGTTTTGTATTTTTAGCATTGTCCTTATGTCATTTATCATTCTAAGAAGTCTCTAGTAGTTTTGGATAGGGGTCTGGAGGCTGACTTGGAATTCTAGCTCAAATATTGGGACCACAAGCACTAAACTAAGTATTTAAGTTCATAATCGCATGGAGCAAGGCTTGTGAGTGTAGTTAGAGGGATTCAACCACATGAAGGCAGTTTCATGGGTGCAATTGGGAGCGTGGAAAATTTTAGGGGCTAATATTTGCAAGTGGGTTAATTTTCCATGTTTTTTCCAAAAAAACGTTTCGCCAATTTCCATTTTTTCTAAAAATGATTTGCCCAAATTTTACAATATAAATTATTTAATGTTAAAAATTGCCAACATTATATATATATATATATTATATATATATATATATATATTTTATATATATATTATATATATATATATAAATAATCATTATAAATTTGAATAATTTTTGCGAAATATATCAATAAACATTTATTTCTTGCATATTAGGGACTAGTGAGATTCGCCAATGTTTTTTAACTTCACAATAAATTTCCATCCTTAAACTTTTCCCTAGTTGGGATTCTAGGTAACTGAAATAAAGTTCCAACTCAAGGACTAAACACTTGGGGTGTTTCTTCAACTCCTGGGTGATCTGTAGTCCCTGTATGATGTTAGTTTATGGTTACTAAGTCTAAGTTGTAGACCCCACTTCCTTAAATAGAGATAGGAGGTTGGGTCATGTCATAGTGTCACTCCATTTCACATTTACCTTGAGGGCTTGTAAAAATGGGTAAATGTGGGAGGGGACATTACATATTGGTATCAGAGCATGGTTCAAATACTTGGACCAGATGGGCTAGAGCATGTGGCTATGCATGCATTGTCATGGTTATGGTTTGCATGCATAAGATCATTGTATGTAGTTAGTATTATCATGCATGATGTCAAAATATTGATTTGATTATGTATATACATGTATCATGTTAATCTAGACTGCACAAGAGATAACTTCCCTGAACTTCACTGAGGTATGTTGATTATGTTTATATATTGTTATTTGACATGGTATGTTTGTAGGGAGAAGAAGAAGATCAGAGATGACAAGAAAAATGGTGGATTATAGTTCACAAGGCTCTCCTTATATATCATATGAGAAACACGGAGACGAGTACTCTTCTAACATAACATATACCTTGAGAAGTATAAAGGTAGAAATAAGAAGTTTCAAGGCAGATAATGACAATCATTCAGTCACAAGAAAGACTTGTTAGGGAACAGGAAAAATAAGCATAGCTCAATGCAATGATTCTTCATAGTTTGTCAGAATCGTAGAGACAAGGACAACCACAAATCAGTTACGGACACAAGGACGTTAATAATGGGGCATATGTTAGCAAGTCATGGAGGGCACATGTTGGACAAGGATGACACAGTTAGAGATGGTAGGTTCTTGGATACACTTAGGGAGGTAGTTTTTATGGGTTCTATTCTAGTTCTGGTTCAGACATGTATCATGGTCATCATCGTTATCATCCCTACAGGAGGAGTGAGAGCAGATAATTGTTGGATGAGTTCAAGAAATCCAAGCCTCCTGCATTCAATGGAGAGCTGAAGAAATTGAAAGATGCAAAGGCATGGTTTCTTGGGATGAATAAGTGCTTTGAGCTACATGACTATACAGAGATCATGAAAGCCATGATAGGTACTTTTATCCTCAAAAGGAAAGCATACATCTGGTGGGAAGATGTGAAGCATTTCTGAGATATCAAGACAAAGGAGTTGATTTGGAATGGGTTTAAAAGGCACTTCAAGAAGAAGTAATTGTCAGATAGATACTGTGATGAAAAGAAGAAGGAGTTTGATGATTTGAAGATAGGATATATGACATATGAGGAGTACATGGTTAAGTTCCTGGAGTTGTTGAGGTATGTGTCTTACCTCAAGTATGAGAAGATGAAATTCCATAGATTTAATAATGGACTTTCATTAGCATTCAAGGATCAGATTGAGTATGATGAGCCTCAATCATTGGAAGAAGTAATTAGAAGTTCAAGCACTACTATGAGAAATAGAAGCGTAAGTTTGAGCCTAAGAAAGAATGGAAAGGGAATGATAATACTAAAGGAAAATGGCCACCAAAGCGACAAAGAACTTAGAATGCAGGTGAGAAGGAAAATGTTTCTCCTTCCAAGAAGTTCAGTGTGGTAGAGAAGGGACATGGACCTCAACCTGGAGAGAAGTAGAATAAGGGTAGTGGCAGAGAATTGTTGCAGTGTTGGATATGTGGCAAGGATCATCACAAGAAGGATTTTCCATTGTATCACAGTGGCACACCTCAAATCTATTATGCTTAGGAGGTGGAAATTATTGGGGATGTTGTTCAGAGCATTCCTCAGATCTATGTAACAATTAATAACAAGCATATGGATCACCAGGCATCCATTATTGAGATGGAAGGTAAGATCTGCGATCAAGTGTTTCCATTATGATTGACTTTGGATCTAACTATAGTTATGTTAATCATGACCTAGTGGATAAGTGTGGTTTGAGAAAAGAAATGCATGCAGAGTCTTGATTGGTGTAGTTGGATATAGGTACTAAGAAAAGAGTTCATTATTGGGTAAGGGCTTGTGCATTTGAGTTGAATGGTATGCCTACATAAGCACATCTAAATGTGCTTCAATTGGGATCATACAACATGCTTTTAGATATGGATTGGTTGTACCTTCACAGGACTAAGGTGGGTTATTATGAGAAGGCTATCGAGTGTTTGGATGATGATTGAGAGAAGAGAATATTGTAGGGAAAGAAGAAACCTGCATTGGTGAGAATGGTAACAACTATGCAGGAAAAGTGTAGTTACAAGAAAGGATGTGTCTTGTTTGTATTGACAAAGGTAAGGATGTTGAGGATGTGGAAATCTTGAACATGTATCTGGTTTTTCAGCAGTTTCAGGATGTATTCCCAGCAGATATTTCGGAGTTTCCACCTCATAGGGAAGTGGATTTATCTATTGAGTTGGTACTAGGAGCAACATTAGCACCAAAGGCACCTTATAGGATGATCACTCTAGAGTTAGTGGAACTAAAGCAACAGTTGATGGAATTGTTTGACAAAGGATACATTAGGCCATGTGTATTTCCTTGGGGTGCGCTAGTGTTGTTTGTGAAGAAGAAGGACAATACCCTTAGGTTGTGCATTGATTACAGGTAGTTGAACAAGGTGACGATTAAGAACAGGTGCCAATTGCCTTAGATTAGTTACTTTTTTGATTAGTTGAAGGTTGCAACAATTTTCTCGAAGATTGATTTGAGATAAAGATATCATCAAGTACATATCAAACAAGAGGACATTTACAAGACTGCTTTCCGAACCAGGTATGGGCATTATGATTTTGTTGTGGTTCCTTTTGGTTTGAATAATTCTCTAACTACTTTCATGTGTTTCATGAATAGTGTGTTTCGTCCTTATCTTCACAAGTTTATGATAGTATTCATTGATTCTATATTGATATATTCTAAGAATGTAGAAGAGAATGCAGAACACCTAGCAGCCATGTTAGTATTGTTGAGAGAGAATAAATTGTGTGCCAAGATTAATAAGTGGATTTTATTTTAGATAGAAGTTAATTACTTGCGACATGCTTTTTCCGAGGAAGGCATAACAATGGATCCGGAAAAGATCGGAGTTATCATGGAATGGGAAGCTCCTAGGAATGTGGTTGAGGTCAGATCATTCATGGGGTTAGTAGGTTATTATAGGAGGTTCATCAGGAACTCACGGATTTCCTATCCTTTTACATACTTGCAGAGGAAAGGAAAGAAATTTGAATGGATAGAGGAATGTGCATCTATTTTTGAGTAGTTGAAGCAATTTCTTATAAATGCTCAAGTTATAATTGTTGTAGATACAAGTAAAGAGTTTGTGGTATGTACAAATACTTGCAAGAGAGGACTTGATGGATTCCTAATGCAGGAGGAAAAGGTGGTATGCTATGAGTCAAGGAAACTAAATGAACATGAGCAGAACTATGTGATTCATGATCTTGAGTTGGTGGCGATCATTCATGCCTTGAAGATATGGATTCATTACCTTCTTCACAGATGGTTCATCTTGATGAGTGATCATAGTGGCTTGAGATACTTGTTTGTCCAACCTAATCTGAATGCCAAGCAAGATATATGGTTGGACACACTCAGTGAGTTGACTTCGAGATCAAGTACATTAAGGGTAAGGAGAACATGGTTGTAGATGCTCTTAGTAGAAGAGTGCAGGTAAATCACATTGTAGCTATGAGTTCATATGGGACAAATTTGCAGGAGCGAATCTTTTAGGAAGGGCAACAAGATGACAGGTACCAATAGATTAAGAACATGTTACAACAATAGGGTATAGGTGAATAAGATGTGGATTATCATCTCGCGACAGATGACTTGGTGATATTTATAGACATGATCTATGTGCTATACAATAGTGAACTCAAGAAGCTTATCATGAGGGAGTTTCATGTTAAGCCCTATTCAAGTCACCTAGGATATCATAAGACTTTGAAAGATATGAAGAAGTTCTATTAGTAGCCGAACTTGAAAAAGGAAGTGGCTGAGTTTGTAGTTAGATGTTTATATTGTCAATAGATTAAACCATTGTAAGCATCTAGGTGGATTATTGCAGCTGATTCTAATTCCAGAATGTAAATGGGAAGTCATTTCCATGGATTTCATCGCAGTTTTTTTGTGGACATCTAGACAACATGGTTCCATCATGGTTGTGGTTGACAAGTTGACCAAGGTAGCTCACTTCATCCAGTGATTTCTACTAATTCATCTAGTGAGATAGCTCAGATCTTCATCAGGAAGATAATGAGATTACATGGTGTTCCCAAGAAGATTGTATCTGACAAAGATGCCAATTTCACTTCTAGGTTTTGGAAAGAGTTGTTTATAGGTTTAGGGACAAATTTGGGCTTCAGTACAACTTATCATCCATGGAAATATGGAAAGACAGAGAGGGTAAATAATATTATTGAGGATATGTTGAGGATGTACATCATGCATCAACAAAGGAGGTGGGAGGAGTATCTTCCATTGGTAGAGTTTGCATATAATAATGGGTATTAGGAATCCCTAAGGATGAGTCCATTTGAGACACTTTATGTGAAGAGTTGTAATACTCCCATCAACTGGAGTGATCCAGTGAGTAGGGTATTGATTGGATCATACATGTTGGCAAAGATGGAACAAGAAACATAGGTTATCAAGAAGAATCTAAAGGCAACACCAGACATGCAAAAGAGGTATGCAGATCAACACAGGGAATTTAAGGAGTTTCAATTTGGGGAGAATGTGTATTTGCGCATCAAGCCCAAGAAGAGATCCTTGAGGATTAGATCATGTGCCAAGTTGGAACCTCAGTATTGCGAGCCTTTTGAGATCCTTGAGAGGATTGGAGTAGTGGCCTACAGGCCTTTGACAATGAAAGTCTATGATGTTTTCCATGTTTCGTTACTTAAGAGATATGTGAAAGATGTTGATCATGTGATTGATTGGTCTGTATTGTAGGTGGAGCCAAAAGGAGAATCACAAATGGAACCTTAGTGCATATTGCAGCGACAATGAGAGCAACTCATGCTCTAGAATCGAGCAATTGAGCAAGTTAAAGTGTAGTGGAAGCACTTTAAGTCCGATGAAGCTACATGGGAGATGGTTGATCACATAAAATCTATGTATCCTTCATTACTTTCTAGTTGAGACAAAGGAGTTTTGGTTTATGTACATATTTATGTATGGTTTTTATTGTAAATTTCACAATGAGCTATTTTATAAAGCTCCAATAAGTGGTATGATTGTCATGTTTTCATGTTTCTAATGTTGGTCACAGTTTGTAGTAATTGTTCATTGTAAATACTGCATCGAGCTATGTTATAATGCTCCATAGGTAGTATGTTTTGTTTTCAATGATTTTTGGTTGAAGGTGTCCTCGAACACTGAGGATGGTGTTCCCCTTAGAGGGAGGGGTTTGTAACAACCCCGGGTTAAAGTTAATGTAATACAGGTTAATAAAGGAAAAATAAGTTCAAGGTCATGGGACACATATTCCATGTTGAGTGTTGGGAAAAATATCCTAGTTGGTGTCACTTTCAGTTTATTTAGGGATAAG
Organism: Pinus taeda; assembly: GCA_000404065.3. Lineage (NCBI taxonomy): Eukaryota > Viridiplantae > Streptophyta > Pinopsida > Pinales > Pinaceae > Pinus > Pinus taeda. Next base: position 91,996 of record APFE031413713.1, on the reverse strand, counting down.
GAAATTGGAAAATGCATTGGCAAAGACAAAGAGGCATTAATTGGCATTTATTTTTATGAAAACAAAGGAAAATAGGAGAAAAGGGAGATAAAAGGTCACATATTTGCATGAGAGGAAAATTTAAGGGAAAAAAGAGAAAAATGAAGAAAATAGAGGCCTCAATAGCAAAAAGGATTTTTACTTGATTAGTTTACAACTTTTGTTAGCTCAGTTTTGGAGCTCTATATCTATTCTCTCATACTCTTGCACAAATAGAGAATTCTTGGAGCACTTTAGCATTGGATAAAGAGAAGGAAAGCAAGGGAAGGAAGGAGACAAGCATGGAAAGCAAGATCAAGCAAGGAAGGTTGGATCAAGCAGCTTCAACAGGAGGATTTTGTAGGTAACAGGTTGCATGTGTGATTTCCTAGATGAGGTGTGAATGCATGGTACATGAATTTGTTTATTTGGTTCATTTGTTATCATTGGAGTGGGTTTTTCCTGGTTTGACAGTGGTTTCAGCCTTACCTTTCCATTTCCTAGATAACCATGGTGTGATGGGATTCTTTTTTGGTTGAGCTTTGGATTTCTAGATTGTTTTGGAACTAGATGAGGTGGTCTAAAGAAAATTTCCAAGGGTTGGCAGTGGAGGTGGTTTAATCTCCAGGAATCCCTCAACAGGTGGGTGGAGATAGGAAAATTCCTCAAGGTATTGGCGAAGAAAATTTTAGGCATCCAACTTTGTTTTGGGCTTGTCATCTCTTGACCAGTTTTGGAGAGATTATGGTAGCTTGAGGGTGGCGATGGTTTAATCTCCAGGAAGCCCTAGTTGTTTATGTATTGATATCCCACATTCATGCTTGGAATATGTCATGAGGTTGATTGGATGAAAGAAAGATTTGGTTTAGCAAAATATATGGTTGGGTGGTACTTGGAAGTCTCTGACCTAGTTGGATTTTGCATTAGTCAGTAAGAACAATTTTTCTTATTGTGATTTATGAGCACTTGTACTTGCTATTATGGTGATTTAATGGTTGTTCTATTATGGTTAATAATATGGTTATATGTTGGTTATAAGCATGTATATGTAATGTGCTCTAGATATGTATTTATTCAGGATTTGATAAACATTTTATTGTTAATGAATGCATGGGCTAACAAGTTTTATTGGAACTATTATAAGAGGCATTATGCCTTATTGGTGATTTTCAGATAAGTTTCAGACTCCTATGCTTAGATATGCATTCATGACCTGTAACTCAAATGTTCATTATGTATTTGACAAAATGAATATCATGGTTAGGCCTGGTTATGTCACATTATTGCTCAAGTTTTATATGTTTAGCATTGTCCTTATGTCATTAATCATTCTGAGAAGTCTCTAGAAGTTTTAAGCATGGGTTTGAAGGCTGGCCTAGAATTGTGGCTTAGATCTCGGGACCACATGCACTGAACTAAGCAGTTTAGGTCATAAATGCATGGATCAAGGGCTTCAACCACATGCAGGCAATTTCATGGGTGTGGTTGGTAGTCTAGGCCACTAACATAAAGTTCGAGCTTAGGGATAGATCACTTAGGATGTTTCTTCAACTCCTAGGTGATTTGTAGTCCCTATAGGATGTTAGTTTATGGTTAGTAAGTCTCAGTTGTAGGCCCTACTTCCTTAACTAGAGCTAGGAGGTTGAGTCATGTCATAGTGGCACTCCATTTCTCATTTACCTTGAGGGCTTGTAAAAGTGGGTAAATGTTGGAGGGGACATTACAAACCTGTGACCTTTATGAGACCTACTGCCATATTACCTATTTGTCTTTTCTTCTTGTCCCTGACTAATCCTTAGATATCCCTACTTATGTAAATATGAAAGGCTATGAAGGATGACTGCATTATATTTTGCTTACTTTTCCTAAGCTCCAAAAAATATTTCTTGTGCCTCAATCAACCTGTTATTATCTTCCTTGCAACTTTTGATCCCTGCCTTCAAACTTCTTAGCGTATTTGCTAAATCAAGAGAGTGATCTTCTCCTTGTTGCCTAATTGACCTTTTCCATCCCATATAATTGACATGAAGCCTGTAAGGGGATTCATGTGAATTGTAGTCCACCATTCCGCTCTTCATCTCTGATCTTTTATCTCTTGCAAACATGTCATGTTAGATAAACCAAATATAGACATAATCAAAATCATACCTCATTGTGTTTCAGGGGAGGTTACCTCATCTGCATAATCAATCCAAATTAGCACGATATAGATACATAACAACATCAACATAACAACGTCATGCATGATAACACAAATCTGAAATAATGACCACGTGCATGATAACCATAACCATCACAATGACTGCAGAGTAGATACATATACATTTAACATGTATGCATAAAAATATGCATTTATAATATCCAATCCAAGTGTTTGAACCTACAAAAGCTCTGATACCACCCTGTGGTATTAGATATCACACAAAGAGAATGAAACCTACTCTCAGATTGTTATCCACCTAGTTTACCCCTCTAGGTCAATGGCCCTCAGTACTTGAGTTTGATTGAATTTTTCCAGACTCAGGACTCTTTTTCTCAGAGTTTGACCCAATGTTGCTTGCACAATAGCCTATGGGAGCGACTATAGACCCAAAGTTGCTCTGAGGCCCACTCTATGGGAGTGTAGTCCCTAGGAGATCAATTCGATTCCTCATCTATTTGAGCTGGCTAGGACTTATCTCTTAGAATTTTCTATGACTTCTCTTTGTCCTGAGCATCCAGATACATCCTCCTGGGACCTCTCTTCTACCTATTTATACTGGACTATCTGAAAGGGTCAGCTAGTTTTGGAGAGCTAGGGTTGAGACTGAGATCTTGAGATGATGTTGTTATATCTTGTGAGGTATTTTGCCATATGTCTACTACTCTTCATTCTCACCTCTTAGATATAGTAGGGAAACTCTACCAGATTGCAGAGAGGAGGCTTGGAGGTATAAGTCTAGCATTTTATTGTTTCTTTTCATAATTAATGGAAATATATGTTCCCTTCCTTACATTAACTTGTGTTCAGTATGTTATTTGTTGGTATCTATTTATTTTGATCTAACAATCTTATGAGAAAGATCACTTGTCGTCGTTGTTTAGTCATGACTGTGTGCAAGGATAGAGATCTGGTGCGGACATGTTGGATCGCTCAAGTGGATCACAAGATCTGCATCGAACTCAAAACCCTTCTCTCACATGCAAGGATTCCAAGTGTGGTATTATATCTTTATATCATAGATCTGATTGTTTGTTACACGATTGGGAATTAGCTTATTATTCCATTGGTTTTATTCTGCTTTGTTTGATTATCTGATTTGGACATGAGATCATGTAGTAACAGTTCCTTGCAGATTTAGATGCAACGGAACTAGTGCTTTCAATGAGAGAATACTTGGTTTGTGTCTGTTTTTCCTCTGCCTTTGGTCAATTTGTCTCCAGATTCTTTTGCTGAGTTTTCCTGCTTTTCAACTTTTCTGGGCTATTTCAAGGGTTATCGCTTGTTTTTTTCTCTTGTTTCTTTGCCTAAGCACAAAATTTTGCAGATGTGTTGATTTTTTCTCGAAGTGACTCTTACCTTCCTATAGTTACCATTCATCGAATTGGAAATCGAAAATTTCATCTAGCTGCATTAGGGTGACTAACTAAGATTCATTCACACCATCTCATTTTTACACTGCATCCCACTTGTGTAAACAAAAACCACTAAAATCATCACGACAATAAAATTAACTAGATCCATCTTTTATTTTCACTGGTAGTACACCAACACTAGCTTAGCCTAGGTTCTTGGAGATAGGAGTGTGAGTTAATTTCTCAAAGACTACAAAATTAATTTAGCAGCTTGCGGTATGGAGTTAAATCCATTTGTGGTACTGTAGTCTAGGAAGCCCTCCTCACAAAAGGGTCAAGCACGAGGTCACACTTGGGCTAGGCGAATTGACACAACCCCTTTCTCTTAGTTTTAGGTGGTGTGATATAGCGTAATATCCACGCATACAGATAATGTCATTATAACTTGGGGACCACTTGGGAGGAAAATCTCAAGGGATTTTCGGTCTTAGCTCCTTTTGGGGTTAAGTTTCTTGCTTGCATGTGGATTTGTCCTGTGATTGTCCCCTTAGGCTGTGTTATTGTATGTGGTGACCATAGTGGCCTATCGTTTTAGGGCTCATACACAGGTACAGGGTTGGTTTCATCTCCTCTGTACCTAGGAAAGATATTAGTCATACTCTCTTAGTCCTCTCAGAGTGTGCCCCATTGCTAATAAGGGCACTTGCTATGAGTTCGCAAATAAAAGGGTTAGGAAGCAGGTCCCTTGTATAACTATTACACCACCAACTTCTTTGTATTTTGGTTTGTGTGTGATATCTTCTAGGACGTTTCTAGTGTGTGTTGTTTGGTTTGCGTCAGTAGTTTTCGTTTTAGGGTATTTGTACTAACATAATTATACTCAAATCATAATTACCCTGGTTGAATGTTTTCCTCGAACGTCACGTCGTATTCACGGGTTACCTCCATAGCAAGGTGGACTTGTTACCCCTGTATGGACAGTGCTTGTCAGTGCTCAATACTTAGACCAACATATTGTCTTGGAATCTATACCTGGTCCTTCAGATAGTGACTTGATTTCGATTAGGACTTTGGTAGACAACTCTGACGTTCGTGCCAATCCACTATTGACAGATCCTTTAGGAATGGATTTATTTTGGTTAAATCCTGACGATTCCAAACCTTCCTACATTCACATGCCTTTGTCCATACTTTACCCTATGAAAAAGTCTGATATGTCCTTACCTTCGGCATTAGCAGTATCAGATGCCATGACATCATTTCTGTTAGACACACACATGGCAAAGACAAAATAGGAAAGATAACCATGAGATTACATTTCTTATTCAGAATGATACATATTTATAATACATAGGAGTGACCCTTGGTTTCATATTCCAAGTGGTCCCTTGGACTCCTTTTCGCTGTTCAGCTTCCACACCAACCCTTAGAGGATTAAGTGTCGAACATTCCCCCCCTTAATTCGAAGGGTTATGTATGAGTCCAAGAAGAGAGCTGTAATAAAAAATGTGCAAAAAATGCATGGCAACACTAGGTTGAATGTGCTCTCTGAAATGTTGGTATAAGGGAGGTGGTTTAAGGATGATCACCAACACTGGAATGCTTAGTGCAGTTCCCAGAACTCTTCCAAGTTTGGCATGAAGCTTAGGTCTTCTGCTAAAGGAAGTGCTCCTGATGTTTTGAATACGGAAGCCTTCAACCATGAAAGGGAGGTCACCCTGCATAAAAGGGAGAACCTCAAACTGAAAAGAGAGGTCTCAACCTGTGATGGTTTAAGGATTACCACCAAATCTGGAATGCTTAATGCAATTCCTAGAATTCTTCCAAAACTGGCAAGAAGATGAAGTCTTCTACTAGAGGAAGTGTCCCCGATTCTTTGAAGAGGCATCACCAACTGAAGGAATGCTCAGGGGCGTATTTGTCTATGGATACAACTCTAAATTTTTTGTGGCAGGTTGTGGCTCAGGCTCACTTGATGTGGCTTTGAAGCTTGTAGATGACCATCATTTCCCCCTTATCAGATACAAGGTGACATGATGGAGAAAACTCAACTACAAGATTGTTCAATACTCTAGAACGAGTTCCGACATATGACTGAAATATCTTCTTGGTTGTTGATGCCCATTGCCAAGAAGTGATCCATCCAAGATGAATTTTGTTCTTGCAAAAGGTTTTTTTTTGAAGCATCTGTTTGAAGAATGACTGGTTTTATGATAGTTCTTACATGGATGAAGATCAAAACATTGATCTTTCATATGGCCAACTCGGTTATAGTGTTGGCAATTAACAACTTGTTGTGGCTGTTGTGGAAGAGGATCAGAATCTGGAACGTCTGAAGATGAATCTGGAACAGCTAAATGTGAATTGTCATGAAGGAATCCAACATTCTGAAACTGGATGGGCTTTGAGTAATCTGGAATATGAAAGGACATGTCCTTCTCATATCCAAGACCTGTTATGTGCTTGTTATGGACAAGCTCTTCCCAGAGTCTGATGATTGGCTTGGGTAGCGTTGGCTGAATTTCAATGTCTGCATGCAATTCTACTACTTCATTGGGCATTGGATCTGAATCAAATTGCTGCTTATGGGAGTCTATTTCAATGTTCTGAATAGGAATAGATTCAGAATCCTCTGTTTTAATTCCTTTTGTTGAAGTTGAGATTCAAGCTCCAAAAATTCTATCTTCTCTTGCACATTTCGCAGAGAGGTTCTAATGTCAACAAGAGAAGCTTTGTTGATTCTTACTATGTCATGATCAAAGGAATGTATTAGAGTTTTTTAAGAACTCTAATACCTCACCAATTTTGGTTATTTTATCCATCGTCGAAATTACACTTAAAACTTATCACAATTATGAACATGTAGAGAATAACTAAGAGTCACTCGCAATATAATGTCATTGCAAAATATTTTGTAAATGTGCAAGAAATAACCTATGTGAAATAGCCATTTAAAGCGGTCAATACTTGAAAAAGAATTGTTTTACACCAACAAAAACTCTATTAATCCTATCCATTTTCTTCAATATTAATACCTTACGCTAGAAATTTCACAAAATTTGTTGGATTATCGTTGCAACTAAAAACACTTTAAATACTGCTACACAAACTGTGCAATGAGTATGCCACTAAATTCAACACATCAATCCAATTGACATCAAGCGTGGCACATCAACTAATCAATGCATATGCTGGAATTTTAAATAATTGGGGGACATGAAAATGCATATAATAACTTCAATGAAAGATTAAAATTCTCCATGGGAATTTAATATCGATGCACAAATCCTACTCTCAAGCTCCAAAATGGCGTCTGAATTTTGGGTCACAAAGCCTCGAATGAGCAACTCCTTCACCCACATTTTGGTTGTAGTCCGCTGCTTCTACTTAGGAATTAACTGGAAAGCCAACCTCTACAATCCTTTCAACATATCTTCATTCAAACTCACTATAGTCTCTGAGAGCTATTCACAACATGGGGCTCTTTTAATTCATCTCAATCTTCATTCACATTGATAAATGACAGCAATGAGAGCTGGTACATTGATGTCTTTAGGACTTCCAGCGAGGTGCCACGAGGTGGTGGGCGGATTGGTTAAATAAAAAAAAAATCACCATTGATGAGAGACTATGTCCCCTGTCGCGATAATGTGGACGATGTTTGGCAGCTTCCTTCGATTGAAAAAGGCGAGAATTTGGGGCATTGTTGTCCCAAGTAGGAGCTTCAACCGACATTTTGTGTATGGGAGGAGCTGGAGCCAAAGGCTAAGCTCACAAGAGTCATGGCCATCACATTCTCATAAATCCTGACGTTCTCAAATCCATCGTTGAGAAAGTGAAGGTAATAACGCATATGGCTGCAGGAAAAGAGAGAGCATATGCTGGAATTAGCGCACATGGGCTGACAACATTTGGAGCATGTAATGGTGAATACACTGTGTAATAGTATTATAGTCAAAAAATGGGAGAAGATACAAATGCGGAAGGATACCACCAATGTGGGAGTAGATTCACACAGTGATATTCAACATATGGACTATGTGGAAGTTGAACAGTCGAGGTATGATCGCACCTAGGAGTTGTCTCTATGCACAAGGTGAATTTTGAGGCAAAGATAGAATACAATATGATCCAGAATTACAAATTGCTGCAAGAAGTATTTTCAAAATTAAATATAGAGAAGCATATAGAGGTTAATAAACTTGTTAAAGGTCAGTTGTTGGACAATTTGGAGCTTCTCCAGTGGTTGAAGCGGCATTGTGATTCTGCAACAGGTGGAATAATGAATAGCAATTATAATCCCATGGAGAGAAGATGTAAAGGAGGAAAGGAAGTCCATAGAAACCAAATGTCTTCAATGCAATTCTCAACATAGAACAAGGGCATTGGAGGAGTTTTAAAATCAGTTCAATCTAGCTCATCTTCAGTAATTCGATGTAGAGATGGATCTGGGGTTGGCCCAAGTGGAAATAAGCAAGGAAAGCATGTTCCAGTGCCTCTGGCTATGTTTCTATAGAACACGTTCAAACTATGTCTGAACAAGTTGTAGAATTAAAGCTTTTTGTGAGCAATTTGGAGAAGGAAAGGGACTTCTACTTTGCTAAACTTTGAGTTATAGAAATTCTAATTCAAAATGAAGAGTTGGAGTAGTTTCCAATGGTAGTAGCCATTTAGAAAATTTTGTATGTTGTAGATGATAATGATTCAGTTATTGTTGATGCTCAGGCAATACTTGACAATTCCTTGTTGCCTAAAAATGGGCCAAAGGACATTAATGTATAGGGTTCCTTCAACGAGAGAAGTGAGATGGATACCGTTACACCAGTAGATAGATCTGAATCAGAAAGTGGGGGACAAACTAACCATTTGCCACAAAATATTAGAAACTTATATGCTTTTTATACAGGAAGTAGTGATCAAGTTCAACCACTTTTGTTGCGTAGTGGAGAGAGGAAACGAGTTCAAAGGTTAATAAAAAATCAGAGGGATACATTATAACCGATATGGCGAAGGAGTTTGACACCGGTGGTAACACTGGTTAATATATATGGTGCAAGTAATACGACCAACATGCACAAAGAGGCCACAAAACCAGTGGCTCAAATATGAGCAGGACAGCAGATAGCCCACTTTGATACCATGCTAGACACACACATGGCAGAGACAAAATAGGAAAGATAAACATGAGATTACATTTTTATTCACAATTATACATATTTATAATACATAGGAGTGACCCTTGGTTTCATATTACAAGTGGTCCCTTGGACTCCTTTTGGTTGCTCAGCTTCCACACCAACCCTTAGAGGATTAGGTGGCCAACAATTTCCAACGCTTAGTGTGGCTATACCCACTCCTCCATCCACACCTCTTACTTCTTCTTGGGGCATTCCACCAGTTTCTTCTATGACTCCTGAAAATTTCTCGAACATTTCCATGCCTGCACCATCTCCTATGCTAGCCATGGCACCTCATCCTAGTTAGCTAGTAGGATTAGGAATATTTACGCTGCATTTTTCTCAACCAACTATTCTTATCCCTCAGTTAGGCATGGTTACTTCTAGTAATATGTGGGGGGATCACTAATTGTCCCTAGTCAATCTAGGGGAAACACCACATATGGTGTGTCACAAGCTTGGAACAATTCACATTTTGGAGGGGTGCCACCTACAAGTACTTTAACTAGGGGGGCTATTTTACCTGGGGTAACCCTGTTGCCAATATAGTTTCTCACATGGGTTATCCTCCTTACATTGATGTTACTACATAAAGTGGTCCTTCTTCTATACCTGGGTGAAAACCCATCAGTGGCCATGCTTTTGGGGGTCCTTTTCTCTCTGGCGGTAGTTACCATGGGGGGCAACCTCCATTTACTAATCATGCTAGCCCTCAACAATTCTATGTCAGGGTTGTTATAGATCCATTTGGGCACATCACTCACATCATTCATATCAGTACTTTTAAGGCTCATCAAACCCCAATTCAGTTGCTACATGCCCTAGACAAGTCATCACTTTGAAGCTCTCCTTCCTTGAGAGTTTCTTGGCCTGAAGCCCTCCAGAAATGCCTTCTTGAGGGACCAACACAGCCTTGGTCAGGGGTAAGTGTGCTTTAGTGTAGGTAGGTCCATGTTAGGGTGATTTAAAGAGCACTTAGGCCCACTTTGACCTGCATTGGGTGAGATTGAGATTGATACTTTCTTCAATTGATCTTGTTTCAGAATTTTTGAAGTGTTTTTTGGTAAAACTTGTGCTTGCAAGCCCCTAGGATGGCCTCTCTAGCACCAGTGCAGGTCTGGTCAAGAGACAAAGCATTGCAAAGTACCCTTGATTTGAGGATAGTGCTCTGAAGCGCACTATCTCCCATTCAAAGCTGCGTTGATCCTCCTTAGGTAAAAAATCCCTCCTTTGACTTGATTTTTCAGAAATTTCCTTCTGTTTCTGCTTGCTGAAAGATCAATGATGCTTGTGTCTCTAAAATCAATTTGTGTTTCCTTTACTAGCCCTACTTTTCCCTTGATTTTTTAGTGTTTCTTAAATGATTTCTTTATCACTATCAATTCATTGTCAAAATTTAGTTTATAGTCGATTAATCTTTGTTCAGAAGAAAGTGTCGTAAAAGTCTTCATTTCTTTCAAAACGGAACTGTTGTAAAGTCTTCGTTCTTGCAAAAAGATTGATTGATTGTATGTGCATTAATTTCCTTTTGTTCATCACAACATTAAGAGAATTGAAAAGAAAAACTTGCATTGTGAATTGAAATAGTTTGTGTGTGCTCATAGGAATAGTTTAGGGAAATTGCATTAGATGTTTTCTTTGCTCTTTGATTAGAAGAATATGATTTCTCTATCCCTAATAGCTAAGGTTTTCATTGTTAAAATTGAATGGAAAGAATGATTATCATATTAGTTGCATTCTAGGAATTTCAAATAAATCACGTGGTGAACCTTGAAAGGCAAATTCTTAATCAAGATCAACTTAAAATTAACATCAATTAACCTGGAGCATTGTCACCTAACACAAAAAATTTAGAGGTTTTTAGCTAGAGACATGTTCTAGCGTTGTAAAATATAGTAGCTCTCGCTAACTTGTTTGTGATACATTCCAAGTGTGATACCTCATTCCACGTACGTAAGTATATCATAGCTCGTCCATGTACCTTTGGGTATATAGGGCGGTGTTACAATACGTAATGTATAAAGGAATTCTCTCACTGAGCAGTTTCGCATTAGACAACGCTAACACTGGTTTGGGCCTCCATGTACTTTTGGGTATATATGGGAGGACTGCATTAGGTTTCTATCCATCCTTAGGTAACCAAGTCAGCCACCTTGTACACTGTGATACACAGAACACAACATTCAGGGAGATTGCCTGCATGTCTGTTATTTCCTTGGTTTACTGATGCAATATATTGCAGTTCACAGTTGCTTGGTAATCCCTTTGCCTAGATTATGCCTCTTTTGTTTTGTTATGTTATTTTGATTAAAATAAAATTAACTGATCACGGATAACATCCTCCATGCCACTCCTTAGTTTATCGTAGGTTAAAACATATGGAAACAACTTCGGAGTCCACCGATCAAGGAATTCCTTTTAATGGGAATTCTAGTCCTTTTCCTGCTTTCGGAAATATTGGTGCTCCTTATATGGCTACATTATCCCTTCTAGGATTTACCATTGGCTTGCCAGTATGGTTGTTTTCAACCTCCTGGGTTCCAAATGTTGTGATTTCTTCGCAATCGAGTACTCCTCCAACTAGAAAAAATCAACCTCCAATTGATCCTAAAGTTGAACCTTTGCCTTCTTCCTCGGTTTTTTCTTCCTCCCCTTCTTCCTCTTCGCCTGGTGAAATTATTGGCACTAGTAACCAGGTGGCTAAGAAGAAGAAGAAAGGGAAGAAGAAGAAGAATAAGAAAATTCATTAGGGGGAACCCAAGAAACCAGTGCTTTGAATGCAACATCTGATGAGAAATCATCTGATAAGCCTCACAAAGTTTGATATCCATGAAAACTTTGTATGGGATACCATATTCTTCGAAATTGTTCTGGTATTCCTTAGATATTAGAAGAATGGTCTTCTCGTTCACATCATCCAGTGTCATCAACTTCTGGAGATCATGCTGGTGACACACCATCAACTAGTGGTAGTAAAGTTCCTGGAAAAAAGAGTAAAGTTAAGTTTCCTTATAGGTTATGAAAAGGGAACCACTCCATTCACCTTTGCCCCTATCTGGATGAAGACCAAAAAGTGTTGTATAATTGTCCTACTTCTCCGCAGCGACTCCCATCTGGTTACAAGAGACTATCCCTTAATCCTTCACTAGTTGATAAAGTGACTGACCAAAATCATCCATCGATCGAACCCACTCTCTCTGAATGTGAATCCCATGAGTCTATACCTGGCCCATCATAGGTCAAGGTAACAGTTGACCCGATTTCACCTTCAATTAATCATACCTTTCCCATAGAGAGGATTATGATACCACTCATATTCTCTTCATTTATTCATATTCCAATGAGCTTGGAGGAAACCCTCCTGTTCCATCAAGACATGAGGAAAATCCTCCCGTTCTTGTAACTCAAGGGGGTAATTCTCCCATTATTATGGTACCCCCTCCAAGTAGTCTGGTCACTTCCTTTGATTGGAATCGACTGGTAGGATGCCGTTTTCCTTCTTATGTGCCTTTCCATAGCATAGTATAGGTTTGTAATATGATTGTACTTGTCACTATTATAGATGAAGGTGCATCTGTGAGTATCCTTTCCTCCACTACTTGGCAAGTGCTCGATTCATCGCCACTTGTGCCTGTTACCCAAAATCTGTTGGCTTTTAACAGGGGAACCAGTCAACCATTAGGGATCCTTCCTCAGTTGCCTATTACTTTGGGAGCAAAAATTGTTTATCTCAATGTGATGGTAGTCCCAGGCCCTTTAGATTACAATTTACTTCTTGGTCATGACTATGTTTATGACATAGGAGCTATTGTTTCAACACTCTTTCGAGTGATGTGTTTCCTGCATGAAGGCAAAATTGTCACCATTGACCAACTTTCATTTCCCAGTCCAAATATGGCTTCTAGTCAACCATCTTCCCTAAATGGTCCTTTTGTCCCAATGGTATCTTCCCTGCCACGGGTCAATTATGTGGCAACCTGTTCCATGCCTACATCAACAGACAATCAATTTCGTGATGTTGTACATTATGTACCGGGGGCATTGGAACCAAATCTCTCTGATGATCCCTTCTAGAGCATTGTTCTCCCATCTAATGAGAATCTCTTGGAAGTCATGGCCTCTTATGGGTCGTGAACAAAGGAATATGAGGATAGTTCTTTTACTGTGTCAACCTCATTAAAAAATGAAACAGGTCACATGAGGATAGTTCTTTTACTGTGTCAACCTCATTAAAAAATGAAACAGGTCACACGAGGATAGTTCCTTGTCTTGTGTCGACCTCATTAAAAAATCAAACAATGGATATGAGGATAATTCCTTGTCTTGTCTTAACCTCGTTAAAAAATGAAACAAGGAATCTAAGTAGAGTTCCTTGTCTTGTGTCAAGCTCATTAAAAATGAAACAAGGTCTCCTGGAGAAAAGTTCCAATTCGAGTCTTTGAGTAGATCTTGTAAAATCTCGGTCGAGTCTTTTACTTGATCTCGTAAATGAACCTTCATTCCATCCACCTAATAGCCATGAGTAGTCTACTTAGGTGAATGAAATGAAGCTTGGGGGGCATGCACCTAGAGTTGAGTCATCGTGCTGGGGGCATGTAAACTAAATCCAACCATAGTTTTTCATTTCAAGCTTGTGTAAACATGAAACCGATTCCAAGCATAGTTTTTCATTTCAAGCTTGTGTAAACATGGAACTGAATCCAAGAATAGTTCACTATGGTTCAAATTTGTTTAAAATGAACCCATCTCCATTTTAACCCTCGTGATTTCCATTCTGTAAGCCTCTTCCGTCAGATGAGCCTTGGTTATTCTCCTTCCATTGTCACTATCTGCTTGGCCAATCATACGCTTTCACTTGGTTGTTTTACCCTTTTTGAGGAATTATAGTTGTAATGAGTGGTCTTATTAGCTAGCCTCTTCACATAAATCAACATGTTTTGAGAAGTTCCAACATCATCGAAACAAGTCGCTATCCTAGACACCACTCGTTCCTCAAAGTGGAGTCCTCTTTAAGCTCTTTTTAGACTCTCGAAATATGAAAAGATTGTCGAGCGCTTGTCCTGTTCAGCTCGTTAATGGATTGGAAACGACATCTACTCAGTATAAGTCTAACCCTTTTCCAGACTGAGATAGATTACTTATGAAAAAAGGAATACGTTGATCGAACATGCTCAATAGGTTCTCTCTTGTATTGTTTTACACTTTTTTGGACTTGAGAGACAAATTTACGAAAAAGAACTTGTGGAGTTTTCTTTTTGTCCCTTTTTAAACTCTCTAAACATGAAAAGGACTGAGTTATCATTATCGTTAGACTCGTTAAAACATCAAATACTGACAAACTTGTCCATCATGACAAGACCAACTTTCACCTTCACTAGACTCGTTAAAACATCACATAGCGATGGATTCATTTGAAGGGAAGAATTATACAACAAGCATATGTTATCCTCCTCAAGCTTGATAAAAATAAAGAGGTACTAGGCAGCAATGACTGGGGAAAATGGGAAAAGCGGTAAACCACTTTATGGAAACAAGTCGCTCTTGAACATGACACTTTCACTTCATCAATGTGACTATTTGGGTTGGGTTATCTGCTTGATGGTCATCATACCTTGGTTTATCAGACCATCCATTATTTTGGTTTTGGGTCAATGTTGCCAATCCATTCAATGTCTCCGACATGTTCAAGAAAGGTCACTCAGTTTAAATGCATCCTTTGCAATACTCATAAACCTTCATTTTCATGACCGTCGTTCCTGAACCTTGTGTCATCAGTCACATTCTGTCTCCAAAAATAATTACACTCGTTTCATGTCATTTATGTGGGATACATCAAGGCCCTCCTGCGATGAGTCACTTCTTATCAACATAAGCACATTATCCAATAAGTTGACTTAGAAAGACCCTTTTCAGTACCTTGAGGCTTGCATACATCAATGGTAAGTTTCTCACTTTCGGCGATAGGTTGACATCATTGGCCTTCGACCAAAAGACTTTGTATGGTGTTTGACATCAAAATATCCATTCAAACCATGTAGAATGTACTGCAGTACCTTGAGGATCATTATCATTATCAGTGATTTCTCTTGTGTTTGTTAACGACTTACATCATTGGTTGGTAATCAGATGGTGTCTTCCCATGTTCGACTTCAGATCACATATTCGCATGGTTAGACTCATACTTGAGCGAACAATTAAACAAGATAGAAGACCCTGGATCTAGTTTCATCCATCTGGGCTGTGATTTCAGGAAAGTACCAAATCATCCATACAATGGCTTTACACTGATGGTCATCCTATCATGGGCCTATATCCGTAGACGACTATCTGTGTACATGTATTGAAAAGTTTATATGCTGATCATGGGTATTCCTTCCCTCAGCAATTCATGAGAAAAAATCAAAATATCATGATATTATGTATTGTAATTGATGCAGGTCACCATCCACTTTGGAACCTCCTCATCACATCGTAAAGCATATCACTCGATATTAACATTTTTGACTTCATGCTTTAGGGGGAAGCTGTTACAGATCCATTTGGGCACATCACTCCCATCAATCAGATCAGTACTTTTAGGGCTCATAAAACCCTAATTCAGTTGCTACATTCCCTAGACAAGTAATCACTTTAAATGCCTCCTTCCCTGATATTTTCTTGGCCTGAAGCCCTCGAGAAATGCCTCCTTGAGGGACCAACGCAGCCTTGGTCAGGGGTAAGTGTGCTTCAGTGCAGGTAGATCCATGTTAAGGTGCTTTCTAAAGAACTTAGGCCCACTTTGACCTGTGCTAGGAAAGATTGAGAAAAATAATCATAGGGTTATGGGAATATTCTTATCTTCTGGAGCCATCTAGAAGATTCCCACACTTATCATCTCCTATGAGCTCGAAATTGGATAGGGAATGAGTTAAGTAACCTCCTATCCTCTCATACCTTCCTCCATGGAAACTAACTCTAAGTTTGGAAGGCCATTCAATACCCTCATTTGACCAAACCTCCTCCATTTTCCATAAATTGAGCACTCATCTAAGTGATTAGGGGCTGAACTTTGAGAATTTGTAAGGAGATATTGTTGGTGTGAGGTTTGATATTGTAAGTAAGTATTGTTATGCTGCCAGAGTTTTGTTCTTTTGAGGTGATGTTGGTTGGAACCTAGGATGGAAAAGTAACAATGGATCGAACTTCATGGTTGTAATTCTTCCTTCTACTTAATAAAGTTGTTTACACCTTTTCCCATATTCTTATATTTATGTATGATGATTATATGTGTAAATGCTTTAGATTCCATTTTCTTATAGTAGATAGATCTCTTGCTTTGATTGATTTTTGTCCTCTATTTATGATTGTAGGTACTTGTCCAACAGATTAAGTTCGAGAAGGAGTGATGAGATGCAAATAAAGGAGACAAAGGGAAAGTGAAATATAACAAGTAGGTCCCTTGTCTTATTTATCTTCTATAGAAAAAGGTTAAGCGCTTTAAATCTGTTGTTCTAGGTGTAGCTACGCACCTAGGGAAATTGTGTTTATTTGTAGATGCAAAATTCCACATAACAGGGGTGAACCCTTTTCTTCACCAGAAGGTGCATCATTCCACTCCTTATATGGGGGGACCACACAGTTGGTCAGGAGCCTTTCCCTCCTATGGCCCATTTAGTCATCTTCAAAATCCTTTTTATCTTCCCTCGATTTACCGGATTTGGTGAAACTAACTAATGACCTCATCTACCATGGTCCTTGGTGGTCACCTATGCCCACAAAATTACCATCCGATATTCATAAGTTTGGAGGAAAGACTAGGGAGAATCCATCCTTGCATATTACTAGTTCTAATTTGTGGTGTTCATCAAATTATTTGGTGGATGATTTTGTTAAACTTCGCTTATTTCAACGTTCGTTGACTGGGGATGTCGCAAAGTGGTACATTGAGTTAGATACTGCTTCCTACAGTGACTTTTCCTCCCTTGCTCAAAATTTCTTGACAAATTTCTAGTTACCCACTCGGTATGATATTTATTCTAACCTCTTGTCTAATTTCAAACAAGACAGTGCCACGTTAATGTCTGATCAGATTCATTAGTGGCATCATCCCAAGTGGTTAGTTAGAACTAAGCTACCTGATGAGATATTACGTAAATGGTTCATTCGATCTCTCCGACCTCAGATTGCCAAGGATGTGTCTATGTTTCGAAATGTTACTGAGGAAAAATATATTCTAGTTTCCCAACAGTTGGATCTTATCTATTCACAATTAGGTACACTTTACAAAGTACTGCCTAATGCCCCTAGGCCTTCCGTTGAACCTCCAAAACTTATTCCTAACCCACATGCTGATGGTTTGCTTAGGTTTGTTTCTGATTTTATGAGCCAACTTTCTACCCAATTTGGCCAATTGAGGAGTCCACCAATGTTCCCAGGAAGTGCATCTGGCTCTGGTAAGGAAACCCCTCCTGAGGAGTCCACCAATGTTCTCATGGTGAAGTCCACTCAACTGAAGAACAACCAACAATCTAGTGGTAAAAATAATAATAAGCGAAATAAACAAAAGAACCAATTGCTCAGGAGTCTCAACCCAACCCTCAGAGTCCGGGAGGGGACACCATTGAACATCTTCGTAAATTCAAGTTACCCTATAAAATTTGTCAAGGCGACCACCTTACTCATGAATGCCCTCGAATGGATGAAGTCCATAGGATTCTTTCACCACCATCCACTCAACAGCCTACTATTTTGAATCATCCATTCCCTACACAACCCTAACAACAAATGGTTTCTCAACCCTCTTGACCTCTGCAAGGGGGAAATGAGGGGTCATCTTCTCATAATTCACCAGTCTTCATGTGCAAGGAATATGTTAATGTGATTATGTGATCCAAGTCTTACAATGTTCCTGAGTCAATTTTTCCCTCTAAGGACTCATCAGCTCCACCTACCTCCAGTGGACCTCTCACTTTTGATAAGCCTATAGAACCAGTATATCGCACTCCCAAGCATGTTCTTCAAAAGACAACACACAATCCTTCTGCCATGGCTACTCTGCACTATGGTATTGTTGAAGATCTGTCCCAGGCTCCTTGTTCCATGCCTGCCTTGGAGGTATTGCAAATATGTCCTCGGCAGTGCAAAGCCTTATTGTCTGCCATTGGTGGAGTTGACCTGTATGACTCTAATCTCATCGCTTTTAATGCCGATAAAGATTCTCCTCATCTTTCACATCAGATTTCTTTCTAGATCATTGTGCATATTTACCATCGGAATATTCATTTCACTTTGGTGGATGAGGGTTCTTCCACATGTGTTATGTCTGTGTCCTATTGGAAGGCTCTTGGCTCTACGGCACTCGCCACGTCCAACACAACTCTCAAAAATTTTGATGGACACAACTTTGTACCCAAGGGGATTCTTCCAAAATTTTCCACTGAGTTAGGTTGGAAAATTGTCCATGTTAATGTCAAATTTGTTGACGCCACGTTAGATTACAACCTATTCCTTGGTTGTATTTAGTTTTACGCCATGACCGCAGGAGTCTCATCCGTATTTCATGTCCTTTGCTTTCCTAATGAAGGAAAGATTGTTACCATTGATCAACTTAAATACTACGTGCCATCGGCCCAAATTTCCACTACGGAGAACTCAATCCCACTTGTTGGAAATCACCTTGGTTAGTATGAGAGTGTTGGTGCAGCTTTGTTTAAAATCTCATCTATTATTATGGTATTTCCTCAATTACCGCCGCTTGACATTCCTTCATCATCTTCGAAAGCTACTATGAATTTGATATCTTCCAACATCTGTGGACCCCATAGACCTCCTAACCCTTGGGTGGTGTCGCCTTATTCTATGGAAGTTGATCAAGCTAGTGAGAACCCTTCGACACCTATTATGGAAGAGATTTTCTCTCCAGCAGTCGCATCAATACCTCCTGATGCTAGCCAAAATATCTATCCCAATATGGAATATGACCAGGATCCTTTTCCTACATGAGTCACTCCTCTGATTGTTCCACATAATCCCTTGATGAAAAAACCCCCCCCAGCTAGTCATCTTGGACATCATGGATCTACCTATTGATCATCCTAGGGAGATTATGCCTCTTCTTGCCTCTAGTCTTCCTGAATTAGAAAAGGTAGAGATTGATAACATAAATCTTGGAGCAATTCACGGGGCACCTCCTCCGGTTTCCTTGGAAGTGCCACCCATGGACTGAGTCAAGTCTTGGGCTTCTACTACTGAACTTTCTAATGACTTGTCCAAGTCCTTACCTTCTATTGACGAGTGTCTTATACCCCTTTTATGTCTTGATCCTCCCTTATGTCCTCACATTGATTACAAGAGCGTCACTATGTTAGACTGTGCCTGGCATGGTCAATGTTTCCATATTGTGAAGTTTGATTTATTTTGGCATGGCCCCATATTGGTGAGCCATATGGTACCTTTACCCTCCATGATTTCACGTATAGAAACCCTTGGCCTGCGCCTACCTATGGGCACACCTTAGCGTGACCTATTGGACTATGTTGTGCTTGTACATATTGTACATAGGAGTGTGATACTTTATGTATTTTTTGTTTGGTGTGTGATGCAGGTATTTGTCATGCCTTATTTATGCCAAAAATCAAAAAAATTATAAAATTCAAAATAAAAAAACATGTGATCCTATTTTTACCTCCTCCATGTTTATTTCTTTCATTATGTGATTTAACCATGGGTCTAGTCTTTCTAGATTGTTTTTATAGGATAGGGTGGCATTTTTGTTGCAACATCCATTGGGCCAAAGGTATGTTTCCTCTTACTAACATATAGGGGTAGGTCACATATCACTGTCATTGACGCATTATTGACCATCAATGCCATCATTTTTTTTAGGTCTAACCCCGTCAAGTTGTGTCTTTCACCACTTTCCATTATGCATGTCATCGCTTGGCAGTAGAGCTTACCTTCTCATGGATACCATAGTTAGCACCTATTTTTTGAGTTGGTGTCCATACAACCATTTTTTACTCCTTTTCAGAATCCCTCCTTCTGACCTACCATGACCTAGAATCTGAGCCTCATGTCCTATTCTTCATCATATTTCTGGCTTTACGCCAGGAGGATTCCACCACTTTATCCCTCGTGATTGCCACTTTTATCAGCATATTTGCAGTATCGAGCCTTGGTTTCTCTTTTCCACCATCATCAGCTTCTTGGCCAACCATCTACTTTCACTTGGTGTTTTACCCTTTCTTGAAGGAACCGCTACAATGAGTGGTCCTATTAGCCAACCTCTTTCCTTCATTATGTCATGAGCAGTTCCAACATTACCAGAACCAGTTGCTACCCTTTATACCACTTGATCCTCCAAGGGGAGATTTCTTTAAGCTCTTTTTAGACTCCTTAATTTATAAAATATTGTTGAGTGAACTTGTTTACTTCACACTCGTTAAAGTACTTAAAGCGTCGTCTACCTAATATAAGTTTAACCCTTTTTAAGACTGGAATAGACTAGTTACGAAAAGGAATTCATAAAGAAAAAAGAGAAGGGAGGGAACACCTTTTTCCATTGGTCATCAAAATGGCAGCTTCAATTGTGTCGCCCTTGAACATGACACCTGTCTGTATCATTATCTCATAGTTGGGTTTTATCTTGCCTAGGATCCTGTTGATGGTGTTGGACCCACCAACATGTTAGGGGATCTCCTCGGTAAGAAGTCCCAACTTAGACCATTTGGTGTAGGAGTCCCAGTAGTGGGTCGTACAGTATTGCCTTGACTGCGGTTTCACATAGAGGAAAGTAAGATGTCCCTATTGGTAGAAAAGGTGTGACAACTGAGGCAAGTCAAGGAAGGTGTATGAACGGTTCTAACACATGGAAAGTGGGGTGAGTGCACCCCTTGGAAACTTGTGATAACACGCGGCTTGGAAGGGAACACACGAATGAAGATGCATCACAAACAAAAAAGAAAGTTAGCTATCAATCCAAAATTATGGTTAAACCAACAATATATTTTAGTAAGACATCCATACTTATATAAAATAGTCCATACATGCATGTGTAAGTAAACATATACATATATCATTCAGAGTAAACAAGATAGCTCGAATACAATATGACATATGCATGAAATGTCCTGGCTCTGTTATATTAAGAAGTGTAAGTTCCAGTCATACAATACATCCATGTCTAACCACTAGTTTTGACAACGGAATGTTACAGTCACAACCACCTCCTCCTTTAAAGAGATATACTAGCTCTGCACAGTGGAGAAGCCAAGGCTCATTACAATACTGTCCAAGTTCTCTCTAAGATACTCCTATCAAAATATTGGCTAATGAAAAGCCTCTATGATGGGTTATGAGGGGCTATTTGTAAAAAAGGGTGGGGTGACCCTTAACATTCCCCTTTGTGACCGTTCATCTATCCTCATGACTCTTCAACTACTCTACGACTATTACATCCAACTATCAACACTTGAACTTCCACTTGACAAGACGTTACATTACAATGCCCATGTGCCCATGTGAGACAAAATGGCTTGAGCAAGCCATGAAAGACATCACTGACACTCGAACCATTGTGGTGAAACCAACTCTTTGACATCCTTGGGATGGTCGATGGTGGTGAGCTGATGCCAATCTTGGTCGTATCTGATGGTGTCTGTGCACTTAATGGTGACATCTTGCTGAAGCGATCTCTTGCGTCTGTTGCATCTGGGTAAACTGATATGTCTCCTCCATCCAACTCATCTGATATCATGCGCATGGTTGGCCTGGGTGTAACCGAACTAGCAACATGTTGATGCATAGTGTATGCACTGATCTCCAAGCATATGTTGGTGGTCATGCACATCAACTTGTCAGAATACACATTCAACTCCATTCAAACTTGTTTCTTGTCTTCGCCTCAGTGAGTGTGAAAAATGGTTGGGATCACATGCGTGTGCACAATGACATGCATGTTGCTCAATTCCCTTACATGTGATCAACAACACTACTCACCTTGTCTGCTCCATGCTAGCTATTGGGATGGATCTATAACTTGTACGGGTGCAATTTCATTTGTTTGTGCATGTTGCACCCCCTGTTGTACCTGTTCCTACTGCAAATCATTCTCTTGTCTGCGCAGCTCCTATTCTCCCTTGAGTTGCTACTTCAGCACATGCAACTCCTTCTTTGCCTTCGTGCAATCTTCGTGTCCCATCATCACCTCATAGCCTCAATCTCCAAATATTCTTTCGTCATGAGTGAATCTACTTTGAACTTGCAGCGTTTTCTTCACCTCTATGTTGTCAACTGCCTTCCTCTTGCACTTGCCACATGTGGGTGTGTTGCCTTTTGTTGCTGCTAATGGTGTTTGTCGGTGTGATGCTACTGCCATCTTACCTTGATGTGCTTGTCTATGAACAACTTGATGTATTCATAGGTAGGCAAGCTCATAGACACTTGCTTTGCTACAAACCTCGTTGTGCTCTCAACGATGTCCTTTGACTCTGCTCTTCTGAAGGCCATTGTACTTGTGCTACTAATAGACAGATGAACACCTGCGATACCTCGAGACATAGAAACACTCATGGCAAGAAATATTTATTAGAAAATCAAACAAACTTGAGGATTGACTTCCAACATACATGTGTGATTGATCGTGAAGGTTGTGTAATTTCTGTCGGGAGGTCAGGAGACTGAATGACTACTAGAACTATGCAATTTATAGTCCACCTGGCCTACTAAGAACTAAAACTACGTAATGCACAATTTCAGTCAATAGTGACATGCAATCAGAAAATCGCATTGCACAATTTTTGGGACTAGCAGGACATTGCCTTTAAGAATTGCGTAATGCAAGCCTGGAGTTTAGTTCTGGGCTTGGCTTGCACAATTTTTGGAGGGAAGGCAAAGCTTTCACTTCCGAAAATGTGCAGTGCTAGCCGGGAAAGGCATGGTCCAGGCCAAGGCAGCCTAGACTGGCCAATGGACGACTGAAAACATGAGAAGTCTGAATGCATGATGAGATGAGTGCAAACAAGAGTGAATGATCATACATGAAAACAACAAGTGCAGGATTTAGAAAATGGGAAAGCATGAATGTGTGTGAAGTGACTCCCTGCAATGATGACCATTCGTGCAAAAACAATGTCATGCATGTGGCAACAGTGAGATGCGAACAAAAATTGAAACGATGTTTCTACAAGCTAACATACATCAAAACGACAAAAAGCATTTAATTAAATCAATCAGACAACACACACAAAGTGAAACACAAAAACTGACAAAAACACAGTGCAAGACATGAAGAGTGGGCTTACCACAAAATAGTTAAGTTGAATGTGTCGACGACTCCTAGATTCAATGTGGTATGTTAGAGCTAAAAGGTCGATGTGAGGAATGAGCTCTACAACATTTGGTTGATGATTTTTGATAAAATCGAGGTTGGGATGCGCATGCCACAAATCTAGAAAAAGCGACACTTGGCGGGAGGTTTCTGAAATGACCCTTGCATGTAACCTCCAGCTGCTAAAAATATATCCCTGAATCAAGGGATGCCTTTGCATATTGCCTTGGGAGAAGCATTTCATGCATGAAAATTAGTTTTACTCAGTCCCAGAGGGAACCAGTCAACCTGAAGGCACATGCATTGGTTTGCGATCCTAGGATGAAAATATGCGTAGTTTCTGGGCTGAGAAGAGATGGTTGTCCCACAGGGATTGCACAAATTCTGGGAGGAACAGGTGACTGCCTCCCAGGATTGCGCAATTTATGGGCTCAATAACTGTCCTGGGTCAAACCTTGCAATTTTTTCAAGGAAACCTATCTGACTGCATTTCGCAATTTCTGAGTTGAGCAGGTTGCCTGGTTGGATTTGCACAATTTCTGCTAACTATTGGACTGGCTCCCTAGAGGGATTGTACAATTTCTGGGCTGAGCAGCTGACTGCTGCATAAAATTGCACAATTTCTGGGCTAAGCAGTCCTGCTGGGATTACCTAGTTTTTCCAGTGAAGGTTGACAGGTAGAATTGTGCAATTCTGGAGCCCAGCAGGCTGCCAGACAGGATTGCACAATTTCTGGAGGGAATATTGGTTCCCCTCCAGAATTGCACAATTTCTTGAGGGATATGCCCAACCTACAGCTGGACCAAGACCAAAGAAACAACCTGTGAGGGGCATGCAACAATCTATCATGCACAGACTTGAAATCTGCTAGAAACCACTGAAGCTTGTGTACTTGAAAGTGCAAGACATGTTCCTAAGGATGGTTGGTAGGGAGGCTCCAAAATAAAGCTAAGGAAAAATTTTGGAGGGTGGTTGTAGCTACTACAACACTTGGTGACACACTGATAGAATTTTAACTCTCTTAATGGACCTTGTTCGTGAAAAGCAAGTCTAACACCTCTAGAAGTATTGTTCAGTTCTCAGTTCGTCTTGGTTTCCACACTTGTTTGATTGTAAGATGTAGTATTTTCCAAGCTCTTGGTCAATTGACACACATTCCAAGCCAAGTCAACGTAGTTGTTTCAATTGGGTTGAAGGGTATATTGGTGCACAAGAAGTATAGTTGTTAGAGTCTTATTTTCATCTCTAGTGTTGCTCCGTTTCCAACAGGCCTAAACAGTACCCCGACGGAGTCACAGAGGAACGCAAGCATTGCTGCGCTACCAGCGAGCCTAGTCAGTACCTTGACAGAGCTTTCATCACCTCTCTACGCAAGAAGCCTTTCTCTTCTTTCTCCTTATTCATTTTTCATTTTTAAAATTTTCACTTTTCATTTTATTTTTATTTTTCATAACTATGCATAACACTTATTCATTTCAAAGGCGGAAGAGGGATCCCGACTTATTAAGAGAAGAAGAGGTTGTTCCTTCAGAGAAGTAGTTTATTATATACCTCTGATGTGCTTGTTAAGGTTTCCCCCCTCACCTTACTCTACTTGACTGAGCGGCCAAGGGTAAAAACCGACTAGAGTAGGTGACACTAGTTAGTGCACAAGCGTTGTGTTTTCACCAAGGTTCGCTTCAAATAGTATGTATCTTCCATTGACGTATCATGGAATAAAAGTAACAAGTTACTCATACAGAGGCAGGATGACATATAACCAAGTAGTGATAGCTGCACAAGGCCTCTTGTACTTTACTGAGCTTGTTTCAAGAGTCGTGCACGGTTTCATGCGAAACTACCCTATAAACAAAAAACAAGAAAAAAACAACAAAGCAAAGCAAAAGTAGAAGTAAACGTAAAAGAAAAGTGAGTAAGCAAACAAGTAAGCAGAAAAAGAAACATGCAAAGAAAGAAATAAAACAAGCATGCAATCAAACAAACTGAAAGTAAACACTACTCCTACTCCTAAGCTAATGGTGCATGGGCCTGATCCCGTGAAGTGATATTTCCAATGCATCCACCGGTGCATTGGTTGACCCATGTTGGTGAAGGCATGGACCACGAGAAACCTGGTTGTGTGAACCAACAAGAAAGAAAGATACAACAATGAAGACAAACACACTCCATATTTAAATGTGCCCAAAGAACGTAAGTGAGTGTAAGTACATGACATGCAGTTTGTGGACTTATCATGGTGTTGTGCAACACTACATGGAGCTATGAAGCATACACATGCTCTTGACTGTGACAAGAAAGAAAATGAAAGAAACAAAGTCAACTTGCATCGTGCAGGTGTGCTTGCAATGTAATATTCCTCCAATGCATGAGCGATGGGATCATGCAGTTCAAGTGGAGGAAGCATGATCTGTGTGTGAGATTGTTCTTCAATGCATACATATGAGTGATGAGGAGCCTCAGGTGATTCAACAATTTTATTATTAGAAATGAAACCAAACTCAAGACAGCGAGGGCCTGACATAACCATCAGCTCAGGCAAACATTCCTTGACATTCTAGGGTGTTTCGACTTCATCGTCAGATAGATCATCATAAACAGTTGTCTTCGAAAAATCGACTGCGATGGAATCATGATTGTGATCAAATATGGGAGTAAATAGATCATGACAACTATGACCAGAAAAATAAATGATTTCATCGGCATCCTCATGATATGATAAATCAAACAGAGGGGTAGATGAGAAGCAGACAAATTCATCCTCTATTTTTCTAGAAAAGGTAGATGAAAGGTCAAGCGGATTTTCAATGAATAATTTATCCTCTCTGTTGTTGGATGATGCACTGACATCCAGTGTGTCCGGTGAGTGATCAACAATGGGTGCATCGACAGATGAAGATACACATGCGAAATCATGGATGGCAGGTTCACCAAAGATGTCAGGAAAGAACGGAGGGGGCTCAGATAGAAGGGAGTCATCCTTCGCCGAGTGTTGATGCTCAAGCTCCTAGTCATACTCTTCATGAATGACAACACATGTTGGTTGTGCAAAACCTAATCCGCCAATGGCTTGATCCTCATTCACAATAAGTGTAGAGTATGGAATGGAAAAATACAAGAAATTATCATCTAGAGGATCATCCGAGTATGAAGATGGAGGTTGTGGTAAAAAATTCATATGACAACTCGGTGCACACACAACCAAATCTGCACGAAAATTAAGTGAAGTGATGTTGGGAAGATGTGAAAGTTGAACTGATGTGTTTGCATGTTCTCCCGCATCACTCTACGGTGGTGGAGTTGTTTGATGAGGGGACGGCAGACAGTCACTTGTGACAATGACCACATCCATCTGTGATTGTGCAACTCCATCACTGAAGTATGTTGAGCGAGGTTTGGGCTCATACTTCTTCTTGGGATTGACATATTTGATACGGAAATACTTGAATATGTCAATGAGATATTGAAACTTCATCTGGCTTCTCGAAGCTTGAAACTGCAAAACACGGAAGAGCTGCCAAAAATCATCAGGTGATTCATGCGGAGCCTTCCATTTTTGCAACAATTTATGGTCAAGATGTTCTGGATCAAAATGATGGAAAGTATCTTCAATGAGATCACAAAAGTTCTCAAGTGAGTGCACGATGTTAGTGAGTAGGCTTCAAAACCACTGATGTGGGGATTCGCGAAGTGTGTATGCAAGCAGTTGACTATCCTGTTCGTTAGAACATCCATGTTCCTCATGAAGCATGGAAAGGAAGTCATGTAAGAACATAGGCCAGGCCACTGCGCCTTCACCATCATACGTGTATTTAGACAAGAGATCAAAGAAATCCCTCATGATGTGTACAAGTTCAAAGCTCCATGATAGATGTGCAAAGGTTCAAAACAGGATGAGAGGACATAGCTCGTCATCTGGCCCTCCTTCTAGCACCAAAAATGTTGATGGTACTGGACCCGCCAACATGTCAGGGGATCTCCTCGGTAAGAAGTCCCAATTAGACCTCAGACCATTTGATGTAGGAGTCCCAGTAGTGGGTCGTATGGTATCGCCTTGATTGCGGTTTTGCAAAGAGGCAAGTAAGATGTCCCTGCTGGTAGCAAGAGTGTGACAGTTGCGGCAAGTCAAGGAAGGTGCATGAATTTTCTAACACACAGAAAGTGGGGTGAGTGTGCCCCTTGGAAACCTGTGATAGCACGTGACTTGGAAGGGAACATGCAAGCAGAGATGCATCACAAACTGGAAAGAAATTTAGCTAAAAATCCAAAGTGATGGTTAAACCAACAACACATTTGAGTAAGATTTATACATACTTATAAAGAATAGTCCATACATGCATACATAATAAAAAAAATACATATATCATTTAAAGTAAACAAGATAGCTAGAATAAAATACGGCATATGCATGAAACGTGTTGGCTCTGTTGTATTAAGAAGTGTAAGTTCCAATCATACAATACATCAATGTCCAACCACTAGTTCCGACAGTAGAATGTTACAGTCACAACCGCCTGCTCTTCCAAAGAGATATATTAGCTCTGCATAGTGGAGAAGCCAAGGCTCGTTACAATATTGTCGAAGCTCTCTTTAAGATACTCCTATCAGAAGCTTGGCTGACCAAAAGCCTCTACAATGAGTTATCAGGGACTATTTATAGCAAAGGGTGGGGTGACCCTTAACATTCCCCTTTGTGACCATTCATCTATCCTCATGACTCTTCAACTACTCTATGACTATTACATTCAACTATCGACACTTGAACTTCCACTTGACAAGACTTTACATTACAATTCACATGTGCCCATGTGAGACAAAATGGCTTGAGAAAGCCATGCAAGACATCACTGACACTCAGACCGTTGTGGTGAAACCAACTCTCTGACATCCTTGTGATGGTCGATGGTGGCAAACTGATGCCAAGCTTGGTCATCCATGATGGTGTCCGTGTGCTCAATGGTGACATCTTGCTGAAGCGAACTCTTGCCTCCGTTGCATTCGGGTACACTGATATGACTCCTTCATCCAACTCATCTAATAGCATGTGCATGGTCATCCTAGGTGTGACCAGATCGTCAACACATTGATGCATAATGTATGCGCTGATCTCCAAGCATGTTTTGGTGGTCGTGCGCATCAACTTGTAAGAATACACATTCAACTCTAGTCGGACATGCTGCTTGTCTTCGCCTCAGCGAGTGTGCCAAATGGGTGGGATCACATGTGTACACGCAATGACATGCATGCTACTGTCACGCCCCCAAGCCTATGGTGGTCTTTCAACCGTGCCGGCGAGGTGCAGCACCACCCCACACTTTCTTTTTAACAATACTTATGTGTGCGGTCTATGCCTAATTCACAACCGATACTTAGTTTATTTTTCGCAACCAAGTAAAACATGTATTTATCCTTTATACTTAATGAAGCCCATACTCATTCATTAACCATCGCAATTATAAAACAAGAACAACAATTGCAACAAGTATAAAGGGGAGGGGCAACTCCTCGTAACGTGAGTCTGCCCAACCGTTTATTAAGAATATCAGTTTTTACAATACAAGTGTGCTTGGCAAAACTCCAAGCCAACACTTAGCCAAATCTTTACAATATAGGCAATCTGCCTTTACAACAATTTTATGCTTCCTTCGTACAAGGAACGGTGCTCACATGAGCCACCTATACCCTCTGCCAAATCTGTACTAAAACCGTACTTCAGAACCACCACTGCATAACCTTCGGCTTAATTCCAAGACTCCACTGTGTGTACAATCCTCTTGAGTTCTAAGCGCATGAGATATGCGCATTACCCTCCATAACTGCACACTTTCCCTTGAATCCTTGCGAAGAGCGAGTGATTCATTGGTTTAAATGAGCTTGCATGCTCATATACTTATATGCGATGTAACGTGGTGAGGGGTGGATGGAAGCCCCTTGGCCGACCCCCAAAACCTTCATAAACGCAATCCCCAAACATGGTTGTAGTGAGTCGGCCTTGCCATCGTGCAAGCCACTCTACAATGCGTATAAACCCCCAATGCTTGGCCAATTCTGCGCAAGTGTCGTTCGTTCAGCGTTCGGTTAAGTCGTTGTTCATCGCAGGTCCGTTCGTCGCATGTCCGTTCAGTGCTGCTCGGCACCCACCCGCATTTGGTCGTGCACGCGCCCGGGCGCTCATCGCACCCAAGTCGCCCATGCCCTTATCGTTTCGTCATGAACACGCCCGCGCGCCTAACATCGTGTCGTCGTGCACGCGCCTGGCACCCGTCGCACCCGAGTCACCTGTCGCGCCCGAGTCGCCTGCGCCCTCATCGTGCACGGATGCCCGAGGACCTTGCATCCTCCTCCACCTGAAGTCGTTGTCGTCCTCGACAACATCCCAACTCCAAGCATCAATCCATGATGTCAACTCCCCTCACGTATGGCAAACACCCTGCAACATATGTAGGTCTCCATCTCCACCATGTCTCATCTAAGTGACCAACTGTCACCAAGATAGTCCATACCAAGGTATGTCATAGATGTCCATGACCACCGGCCACCTGCCACAATCTCTCCATGCTGCTCTCCACCATGAAAGGCTGATCCTTTCAACATCAAGCTACATGTCCCCTGTAACAAAGTGTCCACTCCATCATGTGCATCATCTCCATCATGTGCAAACTGCCCATGATATGTCAACAAGTGTTAACACATCTCAATCATGTGCCAACATCTCATCTCAACAATCGGAAGTCCTCTCAATCCATGACAATCAACCATCATGTCACAATCTCCACATGCTGCTCCATCGTGGAAGATTGGCTCCTCCATCTCAAGCTACATGCTTACTGCAACATATCATGTCGACCTCATCATGTGTCGTTCCCATGTGAACTCTGCCATGATACTCCAACACAATGCCATCATATCTTTGTACACTACGCGTCCCCATGTCTGAACTAGTTGGGTAACTAATCCAACCATCCGCTCAAACCATGAGAGTGAACATCCTTATGCCACCATCAGTTGTTTCTCAAAACATCCTTGTCACATCATGAACTCAATCAAGAATCCATCCTCATAAGTAAACCATGCTCAGGTCCATGAAGTAGTCCTCATCTCATCTGCAACATGTCCATGATGTTTGGTGTCAATGTGCTATATGGAATCAGTCACATCAATCCCAACATCATCCATAAGTGTGCCTCCTCCATGTGAAGAGACTATCTCATCAAACTCCAACTCTCGGTTTGCCACATCCATGTCCATGAAGCTACCTCCATCACATCTGCAATGTGTCATCCCTCAAGCCTGCCAAGTGCTCTAAGAGAACACTTCTCTCCATCAAGTCAAGTGCCTCAAGAGAACACCTTTCTCTTGTATCCATGTGCTACCCATGATCAAAGATCAATCAACTCCCATGTGTAAAAGTAGTTGAGTCTCGGCTCAACCCATGCCCAAGTGTAGCCACCAAGGCACCATCATCGTTGTAACTCCACCTCAAAGTGCCTCATACCGATCATCCACATCAAGTCACTCTTTCAAGCCATGCCCATACATGGAATTTGAAAGTGTACATCCCATACTGCACCAAAGACTCTGCCCTCAGCTCCTCAATGCATCAGATCCTCTAAGTCTACCATATATGAAGTCTCCATGAGTCACAACAATCTCATGTCATCATGAGCTCCATAAGCCATCCCCAACCAACATCTCAACAAGCATACAAGTCTTCACTCAAAGGTCTCCGCAAGATGCCTCAACTCTCTATGTAGTAAGAATGACCCATAGTATGCTCACAACTCCATCCAAGTCCATGGCTTTGTTGCACAAGAGTGTACAACCTCTCCATAGTCTCATAAGTATAAGTCTCCATGTCACACAAGCACATCTATCTGCCCAACATCCATGCCATGGTACACCTCATCGGATGCCCATAGGTGACATCTCTACAAGTGCACCCACAATATGTCCCTGCATAAGACTGCCATGCTCCATGTCTCCAACCTGATGTCCATGACTAAGTTGTCCATGTAGTCCAACCAAGTAGACTCATCACAACCATCGGTCATCCCTATCCAAGCTGCAATCTTCGGTTTAGTGAACTCGGTCGCCCAACCATATCATCACATGAGTCTCTCCATCATAGCTCCCCCACTAAAGGTTCCACCAAGACTTACTCTTGGTCTCGGCCATGAGAAGTCCACCCAAGCAACTCAAGTGTGTGCCCTCCAATCTATCCATGAGTCATGCCGGGCACTTAGCCATGTGTCTAAAGCATGACCCATTCCTCCACAACGATCATCAAGTTCCACCCTTGTCACGGGCCTTTGTACCTTCTACCATAAGGTCACAAACAACCCCAACAAGTCCTGCAATAGTCAACAATCCTTGCTTCTCCATACAAGGTCTCACCATAAACATCCATGGTAAGATGTTCCCTAGCATTGGAAAACTGCCTTTGCCCTTCCCTGCACACGGTCCATCTACCAAATACTCAAATGGAACACATGTATTAATAGTACTTACATCATCATGAGGTTTCTCCTTGAGAGTATCCTCATCCATACATGTATGCAAACTTCACGATCCTGGTCCAACTTGATGAATCTCAAGCTCATCCTCCATCATGATCATGTCTGGAACATCATCGGTCATCAAGACTTCCTCTTCCTTGGAAGCACAATCTGCAACTTCAGCTTGCCCCATTGTCCAACCAAGTTGAAGAAGTTCATCTTCAACATTCTTCTCCAAGACTGCAAGCTCTTCTCGAATCCGGGGATTCTCCCTTTCCAACCGCTTCAACCTGTATAAGGTAAGCAAGAGCTTCCCTTCACATTCTTCCAAACCTGCCATGCCTTGTTCTTTGTCTTTCCTAGTTCGTACTTCATTCAGACGCCCAAACCATGTATACCTGCCCACACGCAGTCCCACTTGTCCACCTGACAAGTGCCCAAATCGTATGACCAGCACGTAGTACCGCCTGCTCTACTCTACGACACCTGGTTCCAACCTTTAACAGCTTCACCAAGTTCCCTGCAACCATGAACCGGCCCTTGTTCCACTTGTGTGAAACTAGCTTCCTTCACCTGCAAGTACTTGCCTCCACTGTCACGAGAAACCTGCTCAACTCAGCTCAACCGAGCTCTGATACCAACTGTCACGCCCCCAAGCCTACGGTGGTCTTTCAACCGTGCCAGTGAGGTGCGGCACCACCCCACACTTTCTTTTTAACAATACTTATGTGTGCGGTCTACGCCTAATTCACAACCGATACTTAGTTTATTTTTCGCAACCAAGTAAAACATGTATTTATCCTTTATACTTAATGAAGCCCATACTCATTTATTAACCATCGCAATTATAAAACAAGAACAACAATTTCAACAAGTATAAAGGGGAGGGGCAACTCCCCGTAACGTGAGTCTGCCCAACTGTTTATTAAGAATATCAGTTTTTACAATACAATTGTGCTTGGCAAAACTCCAAGCCAACACTTAGCCAAATCTTTACAATATAGGCAATCTGCCTTTACAACATTTTTATGCTTCCTTCGTACAAGGAACAGTGCTCACACGAGCCACCTATACCCTCTGCCAAATCTGCACTAAAACCGTACTTCAGAACCACCACTGCATAACCTTTGGATTAATTCCAAGACTCCACCGTGCGTACAATCCTCTTGAGTTCTAAGCGCATGAGATATGTGCATTACCCTCCATAACTGCACACTTGTCCCTTGAATCCTTGCGAAGAGTGAGTGATTCATTGGTTGAAATGAGCTTGCATGCTCATATACTTATATGCGATGTAACGTGGTGAGGGGTGGGCGGCAGCCCCTTGGCCGACCCCCAAAACCTTCATAAACGCAACCCCCAAACATGGTTGTAGTGAGTCAGCCTTGCCATCGTGCAAGACACTCTACAACGCGTATAAACCCCCAACGCTCGGCCAATTCTGCGCAAGTGTCGTTTGTTCAACGTTCGGTTAAGTTTTTGTTCGTCGCAGGTCCGTTCGTCGCATGTCCGTTCAGTGCTGCCCAGCACCCACCCGCATTCGGTCGTGCACGCGCCCGGGCACCTGTCGCACCCAAGTCGCCCACGCCCTTATCGTTTCATCATGAACATGCCCGCGCGCCCGACATCATGTCGTCGTGCACGCGCCCGGCGCCCATCGCACCCGAGTCACCCGTCGCGCCCGAGTTGCCCGCGCCCTCATCGTGCACGGCTGCCCGAGGACCTTGCATTAATGTTATATACCTAGAGGGGATAATATGGGGTACCAAGGGAGGTATCCAAGGTAATAATGTAATAATGGGATGGGCCATAGTAAAAAATAAGGTGGTTAACCCATGTCATGTAAGGGACCACAAGTAGTTAATAATAATGTAAGGGGTCCATGGTATTAGTTGATGGTATGAGGAAACCATGGTAATGATGCATGGTATTGTATGTATGAGACCTATATAGAGGCTAGAGACTCCACATGGAGAGATATGAAGAGAAGTATTCTTGTATGAGCAAGCATATGGCATGTGGAGTGTTCTCCTTCCTTAAGGAGTGAATGTATGGTGTTGCCCTACCTTAAGGGTTTGATATCAATCATTTCATATTATTTCTGGGTTTATTTGCATTGTCTCATACTTTCTTATCAGATCTATAATATTTATGGGTTAGATCTACAACAGTGTCTGTGTGCTCAATGGTGACATCTTGCTGAAGCGAACTCTTGCCTCTGTTGCATTAGGGTACACTGATATGACTCCTTCATCCAACTCATCTGATAGCATGTGCATGGTCATCCTAGGTGTGACCAGATCGTCAACACATTGATGCATAGTGTATGCGCTGATCTCCAAGCATGTTTTGGTGGTCATGCGCATCAACTTGTAAGAATACACATTCAACTCTAGTCGGACATGCTGCTTGTCTTCGCCTCAACGAGTGTGCCAAATGGGTGGGATCACATGTGTACACGCAATGACATGCATCTACTAAATTCCCTTGCATGCAATCAACAACACTGTTCACCTTGTCTGCTTTGTGCCAGTTGCTGGGTTGGATCTATAACTCGTACATGCGCAGTTTCATCCATCTATGCATGTTTTGCCCCCTATTGTACCTATTCCTACTGCAACCCATTCTCTCGTCTGTGCAACTCTTGTTCTCCCTTGAGTTGCTGCTTCAGTACATGCAACTCCTTCTCTATGCCTTTCTTTTCCTTCACATGATCTTCGTGTCATGCCATCACCTCATAGCCTCAATCTCCAATGTTGCTTTCACCATGAGTGAATTCACTTTGAACTTGCCGCTTTTATTTCCCCTATGTGCTGTCAACTACCTTCCTCTTGCACTCACCGCATGCAGGTGTGCTGCATTTTGTTGCTGCTGATGGTGCTGCTTGCTATGATGCTACTACCATCTTATATTGATGTCCTTGTCTATGAACAACTTGATGTCTTCATGGGTAGGAAAGCTCATAGACACTTTCTTGGCTGTAAACCTCATTGTGCTCTTAATGGTGTCCTTTGACTCTGCTCTCCTGAAGGCCATTGTACTTGTGCTTCAGAGAGACAGATGAACACCTATAATGCCTGGAAACATAGCAACACTTGTGGCAAGAAATATGTCAATTGAAAACCAAAACAAACTTGAGGAATGACTTGCAACATACCTCTGTGATTGATCGTGAAGGTTGCACAATTTCCGCTGGGAGGTCAGGAGACTAACTGCCAAAATTGTGCAAGGCATAGTCCAGGCTATCGGGAGGCTGACTAACTACTGTAACTGTGCAATGCACAGTCCAACTTGTCATGCTGAGGATTGAAACTGTGCAATTTCAATCAGCAGTGACATGCAACTAGCAAACTAAATTGCATTGTTTTGGGGGCCAGAAGGACACTGCCTCCAAGAATTGTGCAATGCAAGCCTAAAGGTCAGTGTTAGGCCAGACTTTCACAATTTATGGAGGGAAGGTAAATCCTTCGCTTCTGAAAATGCGCATTGGTAGTTGGACAAGGCATTGTCTAGGCCAATGCAGCCCAGACCGGCCGACGGGCGACTGAAAACATGAGAAGTATGAATGCATGATGAGATGAGTGAAAACACAAGTGAATGATCATACATGCAAACAATAAGTGCAAGATTCAGAAAATGGGAAAGCATGCATGTGTGTGAAGCGAGTCACTACAACGATGACTGTTTGTGCAAAAGTAGTGTCATGCATGAGGCAACAGTGAGATGCAAATGAAAACTGAAACGATGCTTCAACAAAGCTAACATACATCAAAATTATAGCAAGCGTTCAGTAAAATTAGGCAGACAACACTCACACAAAGCGAAACACAAAAAGCAACAGAAACGTAGCACAATACATGAAGAGCGAGATTACCCTAAAACAACCGAGCTGAATGTGCTGACGACTGCTATATGCAATGTGGGATGTCAAAGCTATAAGGTCAATGCGAGGAATGAGCTCTGCAATGTCTAGTTGATGAGTTTTGATAAATCGAGGTTGGGACACGCATGCCATGTAATATAGGAAAAGTGACACTTGGCAGGAGGTTTCTGAAATAACCCTTGCATGTAACCTCCAACTACTAAAAATAGATCCCTGAATCAAGGGATACCTTCGCATGCTACTTTGGGAGAAGCAGTCCATGCATGAAAATGAGTTTTTCTTGGTCCTAGAGGGAACCGGTCAACCTAAAGGCACGTGCATTGGTCTATGAGCCTGGGATGAAAAACTGTGTAGTGTCTGGGCTAAGCAGAGGGCTATCCCAAAGGAATTGCGAAATTTTTGGGAGGAATCGGTGACTGTCTCCCAGGATTGCGCAATTTTTGGGCTGAACAACTGTCTTAGGTTAGAACTCATAATTTTTTCAAGGAAGCCTGTCTGTTTGCATCTCGCAATTTCTGAGCCGAGCAGGCTGCCTGGTTGGATTTGCGTAGTTTCTGCTAACTGTTAGGTTGGCTTCCTAGAGGGATTGTGCAATTTCTGGGCTGAGCAGCTGACTACTGCCCATAATTGTGCAATTTTTGGGTTGAGTAGTCTTGCTGGGACATATTGCGTATTTTTTCTAGTGAAGGTTGACAAGAAGAATTGCACAATTCGGGAGCCCATTAGGCTGCCAGACCAGAATGCACAATTTTTGGAGGGAAGGTTAGTTCCCCTCCAAAATTGCACAATTTCTTGAGGGAGTTTCTCAGCCTGTAGTTGGACCAAGACTGGAGAAACAACTTGTGAGGTGGATGCAACAAGCTATCATGCATAGGTTGGAAATCTGCTAGAAAACCACTAAAGCTTGTGTACTTGACAGTGCAAGACATTTTGCTGAGGATGGTTGGTAGGGAGGCTCCAAAAAGAATATAAGGAAAAATTTTGGAGCGTGGTTGTAGCCTCTACAATAGAGCCATACCATCCATATGAGTCTCTTTACTCCTCTTGTTGGTTACTCTTCTAGTCATATGGAGCATATTTCGATCCCTTCGGCATCTTTGCATGATATCCCATGTTTCTCATTAGTCATGCTACCAATTCATCCTTGTGTCGTGTCGCTATATGTTCAAGGGAAGTCTCAACCCATGTCAGCCATTTGCAGTAGCATGTTGACCTTTTTCCATTGGCCATCCTTTTTTCATTTGTACTTCACTGCTTCATGACTTCATCCATTCAACACATCATCTTGTTTTGTTCCGTGTCGATTGATGGGAGATGCATCAAGGCCCTCCTTCGATGGATCTTCTCCCGTCGACTTTAACTCATTGTCCAGGAGATTGATTTAGGAACAAGTAGTACCTTGGAGCTTGCAAACCTCAATGGCAGGCTTCCTCGCAATCAATAATGGGTTTATATCATTGGATCCTGATTGATCGAGTTCACTAGTGTTCAACATCAACTCATTTATTCACACTTAGTGGACTGTACTAGGTAACATGGGGTCCATTTTCATCATTGGTGGATACCTTCGCGTCTGTTACTCGTTTACCTCATTGGCTGGTAATCAGGAAATTTCTACCATGTTTGATTTCATCTCATCGCACGAAGTAGATTCATAACATTTGGTTTATGTCGAAGACCCTGGGTTACGGACATCTCACTCTTATATGGAACCCTTCCTTGGTTGTGTTGGAGTTATGTATCATTCATGTACTTTGAGGGCTATCTTGAGACACTTCTATGTCTGTCATGTGTCCATAGTCCTACTGATGTATATTGTGACATAGATCCACGATTGTATCTGTCAGTGGATATTCTCTATCTGTTGAGTCACATGGATCCATTTTATATGTCTGCATGACCATGTTCTAACATTTCATTTCATGGATCCACAATGTATCTTATGGCGGGCATGTTCAATATTTTCTTATGACCAGGCATGGGTATGCTCGGCTCAGTGATGTTATCAGCATAGATGAGACTTCATATTCAAATTTGTCCAATCCACAGTCCTGGATTTGTTTCCTCATTCCCATATTGACCTATGAGTTTTATCATAATGTATTTTAACCATCAACTTCTCTTATGAACTCATAGAATAGGGGGCATCTATTATAAACTTATTTTACTCCTCTAGGTTAGTGACCCTCAGTACTTGAGTCTGGTTGACTTTTTGCAGACTTAAGACTCTTTTTCTGCCAGTTTGACCCAAATTAGCTTGGACAACAACCTATGGGAGTGACTATAGACCTAGAGTTGCTCTCAGACCCACTCTATGGGAGAGAGCAAGGAATTTCGTTCCCCTTTATGTGCCAACGACCAGGGATGCCTTCTAGAGTGTCTTAGTCCCTAGGAGATCATTTCGATTCGTCATCTATTCGAGTTAGCTAGGACTTATCTATTATAAGTTTTTATGACTTGTCTTTGTCCTGAGCATCTAGATACATCCTCCTGGGACATCTCTTCTACCTATTTCTACTGGACCATCTGAGAGGGTCAAGTAGTTTTGGAGAGCTAGGATTGAGATTGAGATCTTGAGATTATGTTCCTGTAGCTTGTGAGGTTTTTTTCAATAGGTCTACTACTGTTCATGATCATCTCTTGGATATAGTGGGGAAACTCTGTCAGATTGTGGAGAGGAGGCTTGGAGGTATAAGTCTAGCATTGTATTATTTCTTTTCATAATTAATGAAAACATATGTTCCCTTCCTTACATTAACTTGTGTTCATTATGTTATTTGTTGATTTCTAATGCTTTTGATCTAACGATCTTATGAGAGATATCACTTGTCATCATCGTTTAGTCATGATTATGTACAGGGATAGAAATCTGGTGTGGACATGTTGGATCGCTCGAGTGGAGTGCAAGATTTGCATCAAACTCAACACCCTTCTCTGACATGCGAGGATTCCAGGTGTGGTATTCTATCTTTATAGCATAGATTCAACTATTTGTTGCATGATTGGGCATTTGGGTTGGGAATTAGCTTATTATTCCATTGATTTTATTCTTCTCTTTCTGATGATTTGATTTGGACATGAGATCATGAAGCAACAACTCCTTGTAGATTTAGTTGCAACATATACCACCTTATAACTACCCCTCCCACACTTACCCACTTTGACAAGTTCTCTAGGTAAACATGAGTTGAGTGTCACTATGATATGACCCAACCTCCAAGTTCTAGTTAGGGAAGTGGGGAGTACAAACTGGAAGTAAAATGAAATCCTCAGAGACTATAGATCACTCAGGAGCCTACCAACCACCCCAAGTGATCAATCCCCGTGATAGAACTCTTTTTCACTAGGTTTACTCCCAAAACACACCCATAACACTTCATGCATGCGATTGGGAGGTTGTAACTGCACCCATAGGCCTATATCCATGCATTTATGACCTAATTTCTGTTGTTTTGTGCATGTAGTTATGTGATGTATGCCACTTTTTTAAGCTAGCCTCCAGACCATTGCCCATAACTGCTTGCAACTTTTAGAATCGAGACAATGATGATAACAATGCTAAATAATTAAAGCTAGAGCAAGATCTTGACTTAGACATGCCTAATACTAGATATACATTTCGTCAAACACATAGTAAACACAGAAACTATAGGTCATGAATGCATATCTGATCGTAAAATTCCCAACTTCATTTGAAAATCACGAAGAAGGCTCAATGCCCTCTAAATCTAACTGTAACTGTAACAACCCTGGTTGATTTAATATGGAAATAAAATAAGACCAAGTTCATGGGACACGTATTCCAAGTTGAATGTTGGGTAAAACATAGTGATGGGTATCACTTGTGATTAATTAATGACTATGGAAATTGCCAAAGGCAAAGTGGCAATAATTGGCATTTATTTATGAAAATAAAAGAAAATAGGAGAAAAGAAAGGTGAAGGGACACATATTTTCATTATAAGTAAATTGAAGGAAAAATGAAGGAATGTGATATTCCTAATGGAAATATAAAATGATAAACAAAGAAAACATAACAAAAACACACATGAAATTTGCACGTAGACTAGACACCATGAATCAAGCCAAAAACGACGTTGCTCTGAGCCATTTTATTATAAAATCACGGGGTTACAATTTGGTGTTTGGATAGTGTGCACCTGGGCTTGCTTAAGGAAAGCTAGCAAATCTCAAGTGATACAAGCAAGTCCCCAAGTTCTTCTGGTTGATCCCTCCATGACTGTACGCCGATCTTCTTGGGATACTGTTGTTGGTTGCAAGAAGTGGCTGCTAGGGCCTCCTCCAGTGCTCATAAAATTTTGGAAAATGAATGTTGAGCTCTCCTCCAATAACCCACAAAAACCCACGAAGGAATTAGCCAATTATTGAACTCGAAATTTTGGCCCAATTTCTCTTAGCTCCTCCAATTGCTGGGTATTTCGACCCACTTGTAAATGATGCTACTAAATGCCCCCAAAATGGTTGAGATAGTCAGAAAAAATCCCTCCTGGGCTTCTCTCCCAAACTCAACTGTAATTTCCTCCTCCTCCTTGTGTCCCACACGTGGCACAAAGTAGGAATGTATAGGCCCATGTAGTCTTTGTTGAACATCTCCAAAAACATGCTGAAATGCTCCCAGTTCGATCTAAAATTGATGGATACTCCCTCCTAGGTCTGGAACTCAAGGTACACCAAAGCAAGGGTGATATTCTCACTTGAAAATATCTTTTGCTTAATAGCACATGCAAAATTGGCTTCCAGCTCAAGCGTGCTAGTCAAGGTGAGGTTTCAAATGATCAAAAGATACCAAAAATGAGTGTCTCCTCCTATTTTTCATTGTGCCTCCCAATTTCCCATGCGGGGCCCAACCATCAAACCCGTCATCTTTTACCTTCAAGGAATGCATATTTCTAAGAGGGGGTCATATTTCCTCCTTGGAGTGGTCCCCACCATCCACTAACCATTTTATTTTCCCTTTTATCCTAAGTTGGTCCCTTGCCTTAGCTCCAAAAGCTCAAGTTGAGTCCTGCAACCCAATTTTCCTAAGTGTAAGTGAAAAATATGACAAAATTGGCAAAAAATGATATTTCCCCTTAACAATATTGCTAAGTGGGAATATCATAATCCTCCCTGCAAAAATTTTTCTTGTCCTCAAGCAACTTCAATGATGGATGTTGGAGTATCTGCTCTCCCTCCCAATTGGCATACTCATTGATTAGATTCCTCCATCTGATCAAAAAATTCCTGATGACCTTGTTTCGCAAGTGTCTCCCAAGGGTGTCATAAATGACCTATGGCTCTAGAACCAAATGCCCCTCACCATTCATGGGTGGTAACTCTGTAGTTGTTATCCCCTACTATCCCAGTGCCTTTTTCAGAAAAGACACATGGAAAATGTTGTGAACTCGGCTCCCTGGGGGTAGCTCCAACTCATACGCCACCTCCCCAACTCTCCTGGTGACTCTGTACGACCCATAAAAGTGGGGCTTGTGCTTTGAGGCCCCCCTAATTTTGAACGTGGATTTTCTATATGACTGAAGTCTCAGGAAGACAAATCCCCCAACCTCAAACTGCCTTTCTACTAGGCGCCAGTCAGCATAAAGATTTTTTTGGTTTTGTGTAGTCTGTAGGTTATCTTTGAGAGCTAGTAAATAATCTCTGCTCTCCTAAATCCAATCCATGGGCCTTGGAGACTTGCTATCTCCAAAAATCATATCAATGAAAGATAATGCATCATAATCGTACAAAGCTCTTAATGGGGACATACCTATGAACATGTGGTATGTTGTGATGTAGTAGTACTTTCCCAAATGAAACACCATATCCATGCACATTGCTGACCCATCACATAGTTGCGTAGATAGCCCTCCAACTACTTGTTTACAATCTTTTTTTCCCATTAGTATGGAGGTGGTAACTATTACTCAAGGTGAGATCCATGCCCACCAATCAAAACAAATCTTGCCAAAATCCTCCCATGAACCCACTTTCCCAGTCATTGACAATGGTCTTCGAAAGGCCATGAAGTTAAAACACCTCCCTGAAAAATAGTTCATCCACCTATGAGGCCGAGGACCGGGTTGAAATAGCAAATAAGTGGGAAAATTTTGTCAATCTATCTACCACCATGTATATTTAGTCCTTGCCTTGGATTGTAGGCAACTCAGTGATAAAATCCATTGAGATGCTCTCCCATTTCCCATCTACAATAGGAAGAGGTTGTAACAACCGAGGAAGGTACGTCTATCCACCCTTGTTCCTTTGGAATGTATAAGACTCCTGGATGTGACTCAAAAAATTATCCTTAAGGCCCCTCCATACAAATCACTCCCTGATAGACATGTATGTCTTGGTGAACCCCTGATACCCTGCTAACGGTGAGTCATGGGAATCCTACATGATCTCCTCCCTCAACTATGAGGTGGGCACTAAATAAATCCAGTCTTGATAGTAAATCACGTCATTCATCACCATGTACTGGTCATTCGTCATTGCACCATCAAGGACCTCAAATGCAAATCAGTCCTTGGAATACTCCACTAGTAACTATGCCCTCCAATATGGCGCAATTCTCATCAATGAAATGGTGGTTGAACTCTTGGACAACAAATCAACTACCACATTGTGCCTACCCTTGACATAATTGATGTCAAAGTCATATGCCTAAATCTTTATCACCCACTTCTGTTGCCTCTCTTGCAACTGTTTCTACTCCAAAAATAATCTAAGGATATTGTGGTCTATCTTCACCCAGAACATATTACCCACCAAGTACTGTATAAAATTGGATAGCACATGCATGATTTCTAGCATCTCTTTGTTGTATATGGAGTATAACCTCTCATGGGGAAATATCTTCTGACTCTCAAAAGCTAGAAAGTA
Organism: Pinus taeda; assembly: GCA_000404065.3. Classification (NCBI taxonomy): domain Eukaryota; kingdom Viridiplantae; phylum Streptophyta; class Pinopsida; order Pinales; family Pinaceae; genus Pinus; species Pinus taeda. The sequence goes on along the minus strand of APFE031413713.1, from coordinate 49,684 downwards.
CCCCCCTACATCAAGATCGCTCCTACGCCCTCCCCTGAAGCATCACACTCAAGTAAAAATGGTTGTGTGAAATCTAAAAGTTCCAACACTTGAAAGCTACTCAAAACCTATTTGAGGTACTCAAGGGCCTCCTGCACTCCATCTATCCACTCAAATGCCCCCTTCTTTGTCAAATTGGTGAGGGGAGTGGCCAACTAGGAGAATCCCTACATGAAATTCTTGTATTAGGTACGTATACCCATGAAACCCCACAACTATGTCACATTCTGGGGTACTAGCCAGTCCTAGATGGCATTTATCTTCTCCTCATGCACTCTCATGCCATCCTCCCAAATGATATGCCCTAGATAGAGCATCTCTGTCAATCCAAACTCACACTTGGACAACTTGGTGTAAAACTACTTCTCCTCCAAAATACACAACACCACCTCCAAGTGTTGCAATTGCTCCTCCCAGGTCCTGCTATAGACGACAATATCATCAAAAAACACCAATACGAATTTCCACAACTTCCCACAAAATATTTTGTTCATGTAAGACTGGAAAGTGGCAGATGCATTGGTTAGCCCAAAAAGCATAAATAGGAACTTGAAGTGCCCATAGTGACACCTGAAAGTCGTCTTGGTGATGTCTTGGTCCCTCACTCTAACCTGGTGGTACCCCAAACACAAGTCTATCTTGGAGAAGAAATTTTCCCCTCTTAAGTCACCCATCAACTCATTTATGCATGGGGTGGGATAACAGTTCTTCAAGGTCTTCTTGTTGAGGGTCGGGTAATCTATGCACATGCGTAATGTCCCGTTCTTCTTCTTCACTAGGACAACTGATGAAGAAAAAGGGCTAGAGCTAGGCCTGATATGTCCAAGTGCCAACAACTCATGAATGGCCCACTCAATTTCATCCCTGTAAGCCTTGGGATTTTTTTATGCAGCGGTAATCACAACCTATACCCACGGATCTAAATCAATCTCGTGCTCAAATCCATAGTCAATTTGCTTTCCTAGTGGTATGTCTCCAAACACTACTCAGTACAAGTTTAAGATGGCCTATACATTAGGGTATGGTGGCTTGGGCTGACCCCCAGCCTCAGAAATTGTCAGCTCCACCGCCCACTCAATGTCACAATGCCTTAAATCAACCTCCATCCCATGTGCTGAGATAATATGTGGAGGGAAATAATTTATACCCCTCAGCACAACTAATTTTCCATTTGGCCCTGTAAACTCAATCTCCAACTTCCTACAATCTGTAGTGTCTCGGCCAAGCGAATAAAGCCACTGGACACCCATCACCACATTGGTTTCCAACACATCCACCATGAAAAAGTGATCTATCACTGAATAGTTCCCCATGGTCACTGTTAAAGTGGGAACATAGTGCGTGCACTGCATGGTTCTGTCTCCCAACAAAAGAATCGATAATTCCTCAAACTCTTTGGTTGTGATGCCCCTCCTATAAACCGTCTAGGCATCAATGAAATTTTCGGTGGCCCCACTATTTACCAAAACTAAGACACATTTCCTCTACACGGTGCCCCTGATCCTCAAAATCAAAATATTGGGTACCCCACGTAAAGATGAAAGGACCCCTCCTAATGGTATGAAGGGATCTCCCCTTGGTGGTGGTGGTGGTGGTGGTCCCCTCCCCACATGTTCCGCACTATCATATCCACCTGCCTCCATCTCTACATCGTCCTCTTGGTCACTGTCAGAAAAGATCTCAATTTAAGGGGCCTTGTCCATTGTGCATCTATGGCCTAGTGCCCATGGTTCCTGACAAGTGAAGCACATCTTCCTTATCCATAGGCCTCTCCGGGTCTCCTCATCCAATTGTCCACACCCCTAGTTGGCTCTTAGTGGTGGGGTCCCAGTGTCTTTCCCGCTCTACAGGAAACCTTGTTTTGGTGGCATCACTACTCTAGCCCTAGGTAGAGCATCCTGCAAGTCTCAGGTTCTCCCCACTGCATCCTAAAAGGTGGTAGTATAGTTGGATCTAACCAATCCCCTAAGTGGCATTGTCAGGACCTCTATGAACATGAAGACCCTCCCAATATTTGATAGATCAGGCACCATCAATGACAACCTCAGAAACTCAGAGATGTAGGTCTCACCACTCCCCATTTGATTGAGCCTTATCAACTCCCCAAATTTCTCCTTTGGATCTCTCCTCTCAAAACACTCCAGTACCCTCCTAGTGAAATACTTGTAAGCTATCGCTCCTACATGCCCCATTATGGTTAGCCCATAGAACCACTAGTCATGGGCTTCCCCTTCTAAATGCAATGTGGAAATTTTAATTACCTCCCCTTCTATCATTTGATTGAGTTAGAATTAGACATCCAACTTCTCAACCCACACTCTCGCTGAGCTCTTGGAAGATGCAACAAAGGTCGGGAAAAAAATCTCCCTATAGTGTGCTGCAAGTTGGTCCCATGTGCATAGTCTCCTCCATCCTGTAACCTACTCCTATTTTTACCCTTCAACTGGAAAAAATCCCTAAAGGTAATAGCCTCTATAAAGTCGGGCCCATATGACTGATACTCCACGAAATAGTCCCCCATGGGAATCTCCTCTTGCCCTTGCAGTCCTCTAGCACCAGATGCTAAAAATGTGGGGATAATGGATCTGGGTGGTGTACTAGGAACGAGTGGCACGTCGGGGCCATGATATGTGTGGTGCTGTGAAGTGCCTGAGCCTTCACCCAAGTGGAATTCCCATTTAATTCCTTTTCCCTTGTTTTTGTTGTGATTCTACTCCTTCAACTCCTCAATACCCTTAGAAAAATCCTGAAGGACCTTTAGGAGGTGTTGGAAAAACTCCTCCTCTTTACTTCTTTTGTCTCCCTCATCATCCTGCATGCTTTTCCTCTCAACCTTTGGATCAAATATCATTGGATTTGAGGTCATTTACAACTACCTTACTCTACTCTTGTACCTCTACCTCTGGTAAGTCACGTTCTATTAATCTTTTGGTGTCATATACTGATACTGTTCCCACAGCCTGAGCCAAGACTATGAGATTTGGTACCACAGTAATATTCCTAACATAAATATATAATGATAAAAAAAAAAAAAAACACATGAACATTGCACACATATCAAACAACATGAATAAGGCCAAAAATTGCGCTACCCTGAGCCATTTTATTATAAAATCATGGGGTTATACTTTGGTGTTTGGAAAGTGTGCACCTGGGCTTGCTCAAGACAAGCTTGCAAAGCCCAAGTGATGAAAGCACGTCCCCAAGTGTTGCTGGTTGATCCCTTTATGGCTTTGTGTTGATAGTCTCAGGAAAATCCACTGTTGGGTGGAAGAAGTGGTTATTAGGGCCTCCTCAAGTGCTAAATAGATTCTGAGAAATTAAGTCTGGGCTTCCCTCTAATAACCCATAAAAACCCCACGAATGAATTGGCCAAATGTTGACCTTGGAATTTCGGCCCAATTTCCCCTAGCTCCCCCAGTTGCTAGGTATTTCGACCCACCTGTAAATGATGTTGCTAAATGCCCCGAAAATGGTTGAGATATAAAAAAAAAACTCCCTCCTGGGCTTCTCTCCCAAACTCAACCCCAATTTCCTCCTCCTCCTTATGTCCCACATGTGGCACAAAGTAGGACTATGTAGGCCCACACAGTCTCTACTGAACTTGCTCCAAAAACACAGTGAAATGCTCCTAGATTGATATGAAACTGATGGATACTCCCTCCTAGGGCTGGCACTCAAGGTCCATAGAAGTAAGGGTGAGATTCTCTCCTGAAAATCTCTTGTGCTCAAAAACAAATGCAGACTTGGCTTCCATCTCAAGCATGCTAGTTAAGGTGAGTGTTCAAATGATCAAAAGATGCCCAAAATGAGTGCCTCCTCCTATTTTATCATTTTGCCTCCCAATTTCCCTTGTGTGGCCCAACCATTGAAACCCTCATCTTTTCCCTCCAAGGAATGCATATTTCCAAGAGGGGGTCGTATTTCCTCCTTGGAGTGGTCCCCACCATCCACTAACCATTTGGTTTTCCCTTTTCTCCTAAGTTGGTCCCTTGCTTTAGCTCCAAAAAATCAAGTGGGGTCCCACAACTTAGTTTTCCTAAGTGTAAGTGAAAAATATGACAAAATTGGCAAAAATCAATATTTCCCCTTAGAAATATTGCTAAGTAGCAATATCACAAGGAAAATGAAGAAAATAGAGGCCTCAATGATAAAAAGGCTTATGAGGATTAGTTCACAACTTTTTGTCAATCTTATGTTGGAGCTCTCCTCTGTTCTCTCATTCTCTCATACTCTTGCACACTTGGAGCATTCTTGGGGCATGCTTGGATCACATTATCATTCACTTGGATTTGGATAAATAAGGAAAAGGAAAGAAAGAAAGTGTGAGGGAACAAGTGGATCAATGACTACAACTAGATAGCTTTGCAGGTACCAGGTTACATGTGTGATTTTCTTGCTAATTTATGGATGCATGGTATGCGCATGTGATTTTATGGCTATGTCTTGTCATTGTCATGGAGAATTTCCTCGATTGACAATGGTTTTAGCCTTGCCTTACTATTTCCTAGATAGCCATGTTGTTGTGGGTTTTTCCACTTGATTAGTTTTTTATTGGTGCTCATAATTTCTTATGGTTGTGGGTTGGAACAAATGCTCTAGAAGCCATGGAAAAACTTGGATTTAGTTACTAGTCCTAGAGCCTATGCTAGGAAAAATTCTTTGGAGCCCTTGGTGGGTTGAGTTAGTAGTCCCTGGAGCCATGTTGGACAAATGCTCTGGAGCCCTGAAAGATTGTGGGTTGAGTTACTAGTTCCTCAAGCCCTGGAAAACTTGGGCAAAGACCGATCTGGATCGTGTTAGTGATGTTCTAACGTGAGGTGGAATCATTGGTTAAGGGTTGAGGTGGTTTTTCCTTTGGAATCCATTGTTTGGTTTTTCTTGGTTTATTCCATGAGATCCCACATTAATGCTTGGAATATGGCGCATGGGTGATTGGCTGAAAGAGAGACTTGGTTAAGTCCAATCTATAGTTAGGTGGTACATGGAAGTCCCTGACTTGGTTGGTATTTTCATATGTTAATGAGAGTTATTATTCTATTGTGATTCATGTATATTTGTAGTGATTATGTTGGCGATATTATGGTTGAGTTTCCATGGTTTGCATGTTGGTTATTTTCTATTTATATGTTGTTTATATGATGTATATCTTCTATGGCTCTTGTCATTAATTGTTTAACTATTGATTGGTTGATGAATGTATGGAATAATAAGTGTTTTTATAGCTATGTGGAGAGGGCATAGGGCCTTCTTCATGATTCTTAAATGAATCTTAAATGAATCTCATACTCTTATGATCAGATATGCATTCATGACTTGTAGCTTACACGTTTGCAACATGTTTGATAAAATGCCTAGTATGTTTTGGTCAACCTAGGTCAATTTTTTTATTCGACTTTGAATATTTAGATTTGTTTCCATGTTAATAATGATGCTGATAAGTCTCAAGCAGTTTTGGGAAGTGGTTTGGAGGCTGACCTGGAATTGTGGCTAAGATCTTGGGACCACACCCTCTGAACTAGACATTTTGGTCACAACTCCACTTAGACAGTATTGTGCATGCGGTTGGAGGCCTTGTCATGCATGCATTTGGGGGTTAAGTTGTAAGAAAAGAAGCCTCAAATTAGGGTTTGGTCTGCTGGGGTGGTTCTTTGGCCCCTAAGGGTCTTGTATCCCTGAGGGATGTTTTGAGTTGCTAGTTAGTTATTAGTTGTAGGCCCCACTTCCTTAACTTGAGCTCATAGGTTGGGTCATGTCATAGTAAATCTTCATATCATGTTTACCCGAGTAGGCCAGTGAAATTGGCTAAATGTGGGAGGAGGAAGTTATAGATTTATATCAAAGATCTGATGTTCAACACTTGGATTGGATGAGCGGAATGTGTTTGTTATGCATGCATTGTGATAGTGATTGTTGTAATCGTGTCGTCATGTAGATGTTGATGAGGTTGATGTTGAGATGATTGATATGTTGATTTCACTATATATACATATATTGTGTTAATCTATATTGATTGTGCAGATGAGATAGCCTCCTTTGAACTTCATTGGGGTATGGTGGTTATGTTTATATTTGGTTTATCGAACATAATATGTTTACAGGAAGAAGATCAAGATGACTAGAAAAATGGTGGACTATAGTTCATGTGATTATTGCTACATATTAGATGAACATCACGGCGATGAGTACTCCCCTAACATAACATATACATTAAGAAGTTTGAAAGAAAAGATAAGAAGTTGTAAGGTGGATAATGAAAAGATCATTCAGCCACAGGAAAGACTTGCCAGAGCACATGAGAAAAAAGCATAATTTAATGTAGTGATTCTTTAGAGTCTATCATATTTGGAGAGACATGGACCACTTAGGATCAGTCATGGATAGGAGGAAAGGACCAATGGGGCATATGATAATAGGTATCAATCATGATATAGGTTTGATAGGGTTGACATAGTCAGAGATGGTAGATTCTGTTGTAACTTTTTCTAACAGCCTTGAAAATTACAAAAAATTTGTATTTTAGCTAGCCTACCTCCTAGCTAAATCCTCATGCTTATATAAATTTGAATGGCATACTGGTTGTTAGGCTAATTTTGAATATTTAATTTTACAAAAAAATATATGATTATAT
>APFE031413713.1:7454-41974 GCA_000404065.3 Pinus taeda | reverse complement strand
ATTTATTATTTTTTTTATATATCCATCCAATAGAACTAATACTTATTTTTATTTTATATCCATCCATCCAATAGAACTAATACACAACATTAAGTCTCATACTTATTTTTATTTTATATCCATCCATCCAATATAACTAATACACAACATATAGAACTAATACTTATTTTTATTTTATATCCATCCATCCAATAGAACTAATACACAACATTAAGTCTCAAGCCCAATACAATTTTCGGTTCAAGTCAACAACATTACTAATACTTATTTTTATTTTTATTTTATATCCATCCATCCAATAGAACTAATACACAACATTAAGTCTCATACTTATTTTTATTTTATATCCATCCATCCAATAGAACTAATACACAACATTAAATCCATCCAATAGAACTAATACACAACATTAAGTCTCATACTTATTTTTATTTTATATCCATCCATCCAATAAAACTAATACACAACATTAAATCCATCCAATAGAACTAATACACAACATTAAGTCTCAAGCCCAATACAATTTTCGGTTCAAGTCAACAACATTACCAATACTTATTTATATCCATCCATCCAATAATACTTATTTATATCCATCCATCCAATAGAACTAATATCCATCCATCCAATAATACTTATTTATATCCATCCATCCAATAGAACTAATACACAACATTAAGTCTCAAGCCCAATACAATTTTCGGTTCAATAATACTTATTTATATTCATCCATCCAATAGAACTAATACACAACATTAAGTCTCAATATTCATCCATCCAATAGAACTAATACACAACATAAAGTCTCAAGCCCAATACTTATTTATATCCATCCATCCAATAAAACTAATACACAACATCCATCCAATAGAACTAATACACAACATTAAGTCTCAAGCCATCCAATAGAACTAATACAGAACATTAAGTCTCAAGCCCAATACTTATTTATATCCATCCATCCAATAAAACTAATACACAACATCCATCCAATAGAACTAATACACAACATTAAGTCTCAATAATTATTTATATCCATCCATCCAATAAAACTAATACACAACATCCATCCAAGCCCAATACTTATTTATATCCATCCATCCAATAAAACTAATACACAACATCCATCTAATAGAACTAATACACAACATTAAGTCTCAATAATTATTTATATCCATCCATCCAATAAAACTAATACACAACATCCATCCAATAGAACTAATACACAATAGAACTAATACACAACATTAAGTATCAAGCCCAATACAATACAATCCAATAAAACTAATACACAACATCCATCCAATAGAACTAATACACAACATTAAGTCTCAATAATTATTTATATCCATCCATCCAATAAAACTAATACACAACATCCATCCAATAGAACTAATACACAATAGAACTAATACACAACATTAAGTATCAAGCCCAATACAATATAATCCAATAAAACTAATACACAACATCCATCCAATAGAACTAATACACAACATTAAGTATCAAGCCCAATACAATAGAACTAATACACAACATTACAATAGAACTAATACACAACATTAAGTATGAAGCCCAATACAATACAATTTTGGGTTCAAGTGAACAACCTTAAGTCTCAAGCCCAAGACAACTTTCAATCCAACTCAAGTTAAGCATTCAACGCAAGAGCCAAGTTTATGAAAGGGCATGTCTTTACACTACGTGTTAGGCAACATGGTGAGCAATAACATATGCAAACACGATAAGCCTGAATTGATCAATGTGGAATATTCATCATATTAAAAAGAAAACGAATAAAAGCAGACCGAGCTCAGGCCAAAAAATCAAGCTAAAAGCTAAGGAGGTGTCGATCAAAGTCGGTTTAGGCCAACATATGAGAATGTATGCTTGTTGGTTTAGTTGGTTTTATTCCAATACCCAGAGTGTTTTAAACACCAACAACTAGTAATCCCCATTAGTGACTTGTTCAAATTTGAATTGTTCACAAGCAAGAATTAATTTCTCTTGGAGTTGTAACCTATCCTTATCGCAACAGAAGGGAGGCCTAGCAGAGAAGGATTGACCAACGTTCTTGTCAATGACAAGGATACAACTCTTGCAGTTTTTGATGGCGAAGATTTGGTGCTATGAAATCAACGGCTCAAGTTCAACTGCGGAACCCCCATGCTTGCCGAAGTTTAATAGCTAGGGGGGATCCGAAATCTTTTTTCGAGAAAACCATCCTGTCATGCGTGGCATCATTTGGTGAATTTCGACACCACCCTCATGAAAACCACTTACCATTATGGACCCCGCCCCAAAATTCCATTAATGGTTTCGACGATGTCATTATTTTAAATATCTTTCGAGGAAAGCTTCAGTTGCGATGCATCTTTGAGGTTGTTTCAGATTCTAGAATTTCAGAAGCATTAATTGCACCTTGCCAGGAAACTGGAAATTGCGATGGCTATGGTTGAAGTTATATGAAGAAAAATGAGAAGAAGAAATTACACCACAGGTCAACAAAAGAAAATTAGGAATGGAATTTAGGACTCTACAATACTTCTTCCTCCTAATATGGGTATGGATGTTGATTTGAAATAAGAGGAAACATGCAGTGAGTATAGCCTTGATAGCATAAAGTTTGCCAGTGATGAAAAACATGTTTCCGAGGGTTACAACTTTGCCAATAGAAAAATGGTTCGGTTCGCCTGGATGATAATGGAAGCTTCGGGTCATACCAATTGGGGGAATTGAGTAGAAATAGAAAGGAAAATTTTACCCCCAAGTGTTCTGGAATTGGTAGCGTGTCTCTTACACTTGGATTGCAACATTGTGATGATTTATCATTATCAACAACTCAACATAGTTACAATTTTACTGACACTTCAGCTTAATTTTGGAAGCAATTCAAATATGAATTTTGGTGAGAATGAGTTAGTTGATGCAATTCAAGAAAGGAAGTACCAGGTTTCTAAAGGGGATGGTCAAAATCTAGATGGAGAAACCAATGGTGTTTCCAAAGATTTTGAATGTGCTCCTTTGGGCACTAATTTTTTATTTCATTAGTTAGATTTCCAATGGGTAGCAGTCAAGATTTGAGAAAGAAGCATCAACGTAATTCCAATTTTCTTTGGATTAAATATCATTAATCAAATATTAATCAAATATAAACTTGTACTTCAGGGCATAAACTATGTAAATCATTACAGATTCAAATGCATGAAGAAAATTATCTAGTAGTTGTAGTTTCTTAAGGTGATTTATGATGAAATAATAATTAAAAGGTAAAAGGATAACCAATTGATATAGTTGGAAAAGTTTTTCTTGATCACTGAGTATATGACAAATTCTTAAGGAACAACTTCAATCATCTCAGATTTCAAGTAGGAAAATTAGCAATTAGAGGTCAACAATCCCATATTTGAAGTCAACCAAATGTGTAGACATACTTGGAAGACAAGTGGTAGAGAATTCCAAATTCAAATCCAAGGAATTTGACTCAAGAAGTTCAACCATTCGAGGCAGCAACCCAACATATTTCAAGTAATCAAAGACATGTTAGAACTAAAATTCAACACATGGCATTAGCTGAGCGTATTTTGGGTATCAACAAACAAAGGCAAAACATAATCACTAGTGAACCAATTCTAGATTTCAAGGCACAATACTTGAAAACAATTCAAAGTTTCCAGCAGATAAATTAGAGATATTATTTTATTTTTTAGTTATTGTTTATGATTTTATTCCTGAAATATTGTAACAGTCTAGGAGATATTTATTCTATATATTGTTTCATTTGTAATGTAAAAGGGTTGGATTTTGATGCCAAGACCTTGTCGCTTTGTAAAATGTTTATTACAAAATTCCTAATTGAAGTATTATGTCTCTAGTTCTTGACAAAATTTGTTTTCTTGTTGTTTTTCTAGTGCATTCGTACCTTATTTCTGTACATGTATAAGGTAACATAGGAGATATGGGTAAGAATAGATTGAGTGTCAATCCCTCTGAAATCCCTTGCAAATTTATAATCATTTAAAAGATTAATTAACTGAACTGTTTATCTTGGTTAATTCCTCTAAATATTTTAGTTGTTTCCTTTTGTTATCCCTTGAATGTGTTCTGTTTGGCTGTATAAATATTCTACACGCATCCACTATATCTGGTTGATTAAGTATTTAGTATGACTACTTAATTATCATGTATTCTCTTATATTCTTCTGTCAAATTTTCTAAAATCATGACATTCGGTCAAACTAGATTTGGAACTTTGACCAAGGACTTTGCAAAAGAGGGATTTATTCATGAATAGAAATTGTGTAATCATTAGCAACCACCCACAATAAATCATAAATCTGGCCATTGCTATCCATAGGTTGATGTCCAATGATAGTGGAAAACATTAAAAAGGCCTCATAACACCTAGGGGAGCCCCCTCTAGTCCAACGGCGAGATTGAACCTAAAGACTGGTCGAGTTGGTTTCTCAATGCAGTTTCGCAACCAAGAACTGCCTATGAGAAACAAGTACAATAGGTTCTTGGATAAACCTGACAAGAGGGGTAATGATAGTGGGTTCTATTCTAGTTTTGGTTCAAAGGTACATCATTTTCATCATTACCACCATCTGTTGAGAAGGTTAATCCACTGTGCGAATAGATACGAACCCTCTAGCCCAATGAGTGGGTCTAGCAACTAGAGTGACAATCAACTAGACATCTTCCTAAGTTATAATTGAAAAGTAGAACGACAGAGATGACCTACCTCGTTCTGATGTTATTATGATTTCCTTTGTTGAAGGCCTCAAACCGCTTGTGTCACAAACTTGTTCTTGCTTATCTCAGCGTTTGCGTACCTGCACAAGTGATCAAAAGACAACAAAGTATGCAAAAACCAATAGCAAATCCAATAACAACCTACTTAACTGATCAAGGAATGTCAAGTTAAATAAACACATGAACATGTATATTTTGGGAAGATGAACCATCAGTTGTATATTATTATGAAATAAAGGGAGGTTTACAACCAAAGCCTTGATGTTGAAAGGCTCTCCTTGAGTGGTGATACAAGTCCATGCCAAGAAAATATCCAAGCACTCCTTCTCCAAGTCTAATGAATAACCTCTAGGCACAAGCTTAGCATAAGGGTGCAAATAGACATAGACCAATAGACCCACCATTTGGGAATGGGAGAGGGTGAATTTATAGGCTAGGAAAGGGATTTAAGACCTCTCTAAAGATAGGATTAGACCCTCATCTCAAGGAGGTAGCTCATAGGGATATGACAAAGAGGCCAAGTTGGGAGGATTCGATCTCATCTATGCCAAACAACCTCCAACTCACTGCTATGAAAGCTTTTAGATTGTGAAGCTTCTCATCCTCTTTGGGAAAATTTCCTTTTTGGGCATCATCGCGGATATACAACGGAACAAAGCAATGCCATCATGGGTCAAGAGTGATGCAACAAGCGACCATCATGGTTTTTAACCTCATAAGGGCGGTGAGTCTCAAAATTAGGGATTTAGAGCTATTTCTTTAGGGGAAAGCTCAAGGCATTTTCCAATTAATGTTTTAGGGAGGATATGAGCTGCATATCTAAATAAGTACATTGCATGATGGTCATGTTTTAGGCACTTTAGGATATGTCATGGGGAAGTATAGGAGGTGTAACAAAATACTGTGTAACAGATGCGCCCTAAATCATGAAGGCAGAACGGGGAGTGATGGCTGAGATTTTTTATGATATTTTGCAAGGACAAGGACACACAATGTCAAGAGACTTGCAAATCAAGGATGCATATCAATATGCATATCTAAGATCAAGAAATGAATCTATAGCATGAGTGCAACCATCCGGATGATGAAGACTATATGAAAAGACCCATGGTATGGGCACAACCATCTAGATAATGAGGATCATCATAAATATAAAGTCCCACGGTATGGTCACATCCACCCATATAGTAGAAACATGTATACAATCATGAACAACATATAACTCCATGCAACCTGAATCATATCAGATGAGTCTCAGGGTCTTGCACTCCATCCTGAATCAATCAAAGTATGAATTCTAACATGTGAATGAACGTGTCGCAGTCGAACATGCTAGAAAACTACCTAATTACCGGCCAATGATGTGGACAGTTAACAGGAACGAGATAAACCACCAATAATGACAATGGATCTCAAGGTACAACAATACAATCTGTGAATGTGATAATGAAGCTGAATTCAAACACTCGTGGAATCACCCGATCGAAAGCCAATGATGAAGACATGTTGTCGGATGCAAAGAACTTGCCATTAAGGCATGCAAGCTCTAAGGTAATGAAAGGGAGTTTCTAAGTCATCTTCCTGGATAATGAGCTGAAGTCGACAGGAAGTGACCTATCGAAGAAGAGTCATAATTAGTTCCCCATCATCGACACGAAACAAGGAATAAAGTGGAATAACCGAGTATGATCCAGGACTGTGATAAAAAAGTCAAATAATGTATAGATAGTAAACTACAGAGAGGACTTCTCTTGAACATATTGGCGACATGAATCTAGATTGTGGCAGTATTAGACTCAACATAGGACCAAGGGTCATAATGACAAGGTGGAAAAGTGATATGAGAGGCAAAATGGATCACCCAAACCCGAAAGGACAAGTGACTAAGTGAGGATATCCCAAACCCATCACAAGAAATAAATGAGTGTCATGTTCAAAAGTGACACACTGTCTATAAAAAGGATGTTTCATCTTCATTTTTCCCCACTATTTCTAGCGAGCACCTCTTTATTTTTACAGAAGCTTGAAGAGGATACCATATGCTTGTCGTATAAATTCACCCTTTAGATGAATCCATCCTAGTAAGTTTTACGATTCCTAGGAATGAGAGACTCAATCTCATCATAGTGATTAGTCTTTCGTCATTTAAAAATTTTATGAGTCCGATGGAAGAATAACTTGGTATCTTTTTCATATTTAGAGAGTTTGAAAAAGAGACGAAAAATAAAACTCCATCATGTCCCTTTTCATAATTTGTCTCTTGAATCCAAAAAGGTAGAAACAATATTCAAGAGAACCTCCTAGCCATGTTCAACTAAGGTGTTCCTTTTTCGTACAATAGTCTATCTCAGTCCAGAAAAGCGTTAAAATTATACTTAGTAGACGTCAATTCATTTACTTTAATGAGTTCTAAATGACAAGTACTCGACAATATTTTCATATTTTTGGAGTCTGAAAAGAGTTGAAAGGGGACTCCTCCTGGAGGAACGAGTGGTATAAAAGGATAGCAATTGGTTTCAGTGATGATGGAACTTCTCAAAACATGTAATGGTCAAGAGGCCAGCTAATAAGACCACTCATTGTGGGCATTCCTCAGGAGAGGGTAAAACAACTAAGTGAAAGCGTACAATCAACCAAAGAGATGATGACGATGGAATGAAAGAACCAAGGCTCATCTGGTAAAATAGGCTGATAAAAATGACAATCACGAAATGTAAAGAGGGAAATGGTTGCATTTTTTCACAAGCTTGAAACATGGGAAAAACTATGCTTCAATTTGGTTTCATTTTTACACAAGCTTGAAATGGAAACAAACTATGATTGGATTTGGTTTCACTTTTACACAAGCTTGAAATAAAGATAAAATATTCTTGAGATAAGTTTGCATGCCCCCAACATAATGACTCAAATCGAGGTACATGCCCCCCAAGATTCATTTCATTAAGCTAAGAAGACTACGTGTTACTAACAGGTGGATGGAATGAAGGCTCACTTATGAGATCAAGTGAAAGACTCGACTAGGATTTTATGAGATCTAATCAAAGACTTGAATTGGAAGGGGATTTGTTTCATTTTTTAATGAGATTGACACAGGAAAAAGAACCATGCTCATATTATATTTCATTTTTTAACGAGGTTGACATAGTAAAAGAACTATCCTCATGGTCATTGTTTCGTTTTTTAACGAACTTGACACAAGACAAGGAACTCTACTGCATATCCGTTGTTTCATTTTTTAAGGAGCTTGACAGAAGATAGGGAACTTTATCGAGGGTACTTGTTTCATTATTTAAGGAGCTTGACATAGGATAGTGAACTCTACTCTAGGGTCCTTGTTTCATTTTTCAAGTAGCTTGACATAGGACATAGAACTCTTCTCGATATCCCTTGTTTCATTTTTTAAGGAGCTTGACACAAGACAGGGAATTATGCTCCATCTCTTTGATCACAGACCAAAGGAGGCCATGGTTTCCAAGCAGTTCTCATCATAAGGGAGAACAAAACTCTAGAAGGGATACATGTCTAGTGATCCAAATGAAAAATTAGGTTCCAATGCCCCTAGTACATGGTGTACTACATCACCTACTAGATCATTAGTAGATGTGGGCAAGGAACAGGTGGCCATGTAATTAACATGTGGCAGGGGTGATACCGCTTGCACATGAGAACTGCTTAGGGATGATGGTTGATGGGGAGTTGATTCAGGACCAATGAATGTAATCTAATCAATGATCACAATGTTTCCTTCATGCAGGAAACACATTACTTGAAAGAGGGAAGAAACAAGAGCTCCCATGACATAGACATAGTCACAACCAAGGAGTAGATTAAAATCCAAGGGACCTTGGATAACCATCACGTCTATATAGACAATATTTCCTCCCAAATTAATAGGAAACTTAGGAAGGATCCCTAATGGTTGAATGGTTCCTCTGTTAAAAACTAACAAATTCTGGGTGACTGGGACAAGCTGAGGAGAACCCAAATCTTGCCAAGCAGTTGAGGATAGGATGCTAACAGATTCACCCTCATCTATGACTGTGCTAGGTACAACCATATGGTAATCCTATACTGTAATTTTGAAAGGCACATAAGGTAGAAGGCGATATTTGACCAGTCGACTCCAATCAAAAGAAGTAACTAAACTACTTGGAGGGGGTGTTGTAGGAACGTGAGATCTCCCCTCTTTCTCTATGGGAACGGGAGAAATTCTCTCATGCACCTAGGGAACAGGAGGATTTACCTCTAGTTCACTCTCTACTGGAAAGGTATGATTAACAGAAGCTGGAGCCAAGTCTACCATCTTCTCAACCAATGTTTGATCGAGAATGGACTAACGAGACTCACTTTCAGAGAGAGCGAGGATGATCAAAGATGGCTTTTGATCAATCACTTCATCAACTAGTAAAGGATCAGGGGAAAGATTTCAATACCCAGTGGGAAGATGAGGTTGAGAATTTGTAAGGTTTTCCAACTCTTTGGAAGCTTCATCCATAAGAGGACAAAGGTGAATGGGATGATTACCTTCACACAAATTACAGGGAAAATTGACTTTTCCATTTTTCCCACAAGTTTTACTATTACTAGTTGAGGGTTTGTCACCAGCATTATCGCCAAAGGCTGATGACAAAGGTCGATGTGAACATGTGGAACACACTTCTAAGACCTTGGGAATACCGGGACAATTCCAAAGAAGGTGGTCACCCTTACATAACATGCAAGGTTTTGCTTTCTGAGGTTGGTTGGAATATTTTTCTGCATTAGCTGCATCGGACAATAGTTGTTTGGTTGCTCCCTTTCTTATTTTGCTTCTTATTCTTTGTCCTCTTCTTCTTCTTATTAGCTTCCCAATTACTAGAATCCAGACTTTCACCGAGTGAAGAGGAAGAATGGGGTGAAGAAATAAGCGAAGAAGGAAAGGGGTCAACTTTAGGATCAACATGAGGTTGATGTTGTTTAGGTGGAGGAGAACTTGGTTGAAAAGAAGTTTGGACACTCAGAACCACTGAGGTTGAAAATAACCAAATTGGAAGACCAATGGTCAATCCAGGAAGGGACAACGTTGCCATATAGGGAGCACCAATATTTCTAAAATAAGGAAAAGGACTAGGATTCCTGTCATAGGGGTTTCCTTGATTGGTACACTCAGGAAATGATTCCATTGGTATAAACCTATGATCTACTAAGGAGTATTTCCATAGGAAGTATGTTGTTTCGCGGCCAATTAATTTTAGAATTTGAAACAAATTTTTTGGCCTTTTCATGTTTTAAGAGTCAAGAAAAGGATGAAAAGGTGACTCTAGTCTCTTTTGTAATTTTAGAGAGCTTGAAAGGACAAGTGCTTGATGATCTTTTCAAGTTTAAGGAGTCAGAAAAGATGGAAATGACCACTCAGGTAACTCTAGGAAAAAGGAGTACCAAGTAATTGTGAACTGCAATATACACCTTAGCAAATAAATTTACCAAGGACTTGACGTACGTGCAGGAAATCTCCCCGAGTGTTGTGTTCAGTGTATCATGTTTATAGGGCGGTAGACTCGACTTCCTATGGATAAAGGTTGCAACCTATGAGGGTCTCCCTTTATATACTTGACGGTACAGGGAGCACAAGTCCGTGCTAGCATTGTCTAATGAAAAAGCGAACGACCACTACTAATTTTTACATACGCCAGAACACGGCTATATCCTTTTTTCCACTGGAAAAATTGTAATCTTTCATTATGATTTGAAAAATTACATGTTGTAGATGCTTTTCAGCATATGCTGTATGGCTCTTTGCCATCTTTGTGGAAATTTTCAAATATGTTGCTCAGTTGATCAAAAATAGGATGCAGTATAGCATCCATCACCACATAGGGTGTTTAGTCACTGTCTAATATAAAAGAAATTATAAATATGTTTGCTATCTATAATATTCCACATACACCATGCAGGGTGATGTCCTTTCTGCAGGTCTATATATATGAACATGTAAACATAGTCTGTGTAATTATATATATAATATATATGTTGTGCATATCCATTAGGTGAAAAACCAATATAGACTCAAAATTAGGGGCTATCAGCCCTGTGGTAAATCTGATCATTGTAAGGCCTGTGATAGTAGCGGAATTCATTTGTGCCTCTATGCTCCTGAATCATCCACTCTCCTTGGGTAAGTACCGTGGCCTCCTTGGAAAGCCCGTCAACACAACAGTTATGTTCCCTGTAGATGTGTTGACATGAAATAGAATTAAACTATGCTTTGAACAAGTTCACTTCATCTAGGATATTACTGAGTGTGTGTGAGTGATATAAAATAATATTATTGAACCAATTTACTATGATTTTTCAGTCACCATATATGTTTAAATCCATGCAATTTTGACCCAAAGAAAAATGCAGCAAATGACAGAGTGTAATAAGCTCTGCATAATTATTCGTTCCCTCGTCAAGCCCCATCTTGACTTTGTAGTAATGTTGTTTATTAATATATAATATGAAACCTCCACCACATCCATGGTGTTGTGTAGCACCATCAAAAAATGCCCAGGGAGATTTTTTGTCAATATGAGTGGGTCATGTGGTCTACGAGTCCGAGGTCTGTGGGGTTCAGGCAATTCGTGGTAGGTTCATATGATCTGGGCTGATATATGCAACCAATTAGTAGCTCCGTCTTCAAATATGATTCGATTCCGGGCCAACCATAGGTGCTAGTAGATAAGTAAGGGAAGACATAATTGTTTTGTGCCGTGGTGCAGATTGCACCAGTTTTCCTAGGCACGACATATGTTGTCACCCTCCCATTTCCCAGATAAATGAATTGATGAAGAGACGGTCTGCCAGAGATTGCTCAGAGTATCAAATTGAAGGAATAAGTGGACTGTTAATTTAGTAGAGTTTTTGCAGAAGGCGCACTAGTGAGGGCCATGGAAAGAGCAGTGTGATAGTGATTCTCCCATGGGGACTTTATTATTGAGAATACACCAAAAGAATAGTCTTGTTCTTGGGGGCGCTACGATCTTCCAAATACTCTTCCACCATACTTCTGTCTATTCCGGCTGTTTGTGTGAAATCAGGTTGAGATATTCGGCCTTAGGGCTATAAATGCCATTCTCATCAAGGCTTCAAAAAAGTTCGTCTGGCCCTTCCATAATCCAGATGTGTGATTCACCCAGTGCATTTATGTAATCTTACCATTCCCTGTGCCACTGTGGAGGTATATCAAGCTGTTGGGCAGATTTCCATCCCTGAGAGAAGATGTTGGTATTCATTTGATCCGCTGTGTGAGCCAATACCTTTATCTCATGGGTATTAAGGTGTTGGATGAGTTCTCTTGATAGCTGGAACCTACCTCCTCCCCCAGTCCAGGGATCTCATCCAATGCGATCCTTTGATCCATCATTTATTCTCCAAACAATATTGTTCCTGATGCTAGGCAGGGAGTGTAGAAGAGCCTTCCAAATTGAAGATATACCTATTCTAGGTCAACTTGGCATACGAGCCCAATCCATAATTTGGTGAGGCCAAATGTACTTGTAATATGAGATTGAATGATTTGAATATGAAAGTACTTGTAATGCTTAGAAAGGTATTCAATTCAGTAAACATACATGTTTAAATGATGTACATGTCTTGCAGGTAAAAACAAATGAGTTTTTCAGCTATTTATGACCCTTTTATGTGTAATAGAATTAATTCATTTCTCTATTTAACATACTAAAACAGATTTTTTCTAAAAGAAAACTCAACCACATATGCAATAGCATATGATGACGCAGTTCACCCCTCCTGGGCTACATCTGCTGGGTCCAAGGCTCCCAAATGGGCATGTCCTTGATTTGATTAAAAGCTCAAAATGATTGTATAGCTGAATACAAGCCTTAACAGGAGAAATGGACTGTAAAAATGGATTCAGAACGCTCAAATTAGTCAGGAATGACTACTGGTTCTCATCTAATGGGTACCTGCAACCCTATATAGCTCCCACAATACTGGGCCCCAGTGGCTCCTAGAACTTCCACAGAGAAAAAACACCTACAAACGACCTCTGATTGCTCTCTAACTTGTGCCAATGGCTTCAAAATCATCTGAATAGTCAAAATCAAAAAGAAATTCGTCTAGAAAGGCCTTCCCTAGCCAAAGTTATGGTTCATTCAAGTCTACTGCCAGTTGGTCCTAGAAAGAATCCAGCTAACTTTAGTTAGAGTCCAGTTAGGCCCGCCAAATATGGTGGCCCACCAATTTTGGCGCTCTCCACCAAACCCACCGCTATAATTGACTTGACCACTGGATTAACAGTTGGGGTTTGAATGCGCATGTGAACACCTTAATGAATGGGTAATTTACCTCAGAGTTTGCGCCATGCCTTCTAATGAACGATTAATAAAACTGAGTGTTAACCCACATTTTCCGCCATATATAATGTGACCACGTTAATTGGCATTAACCATGCAGTTTTGGTTTGAAATATTAGGCCACAGTTATTTGCATAAGGTTCCATGAATGGGGGGTTGGCCCCCTTTTGGGCCCCGTCCAAAGCATTCTAAATGTTAACATGGTTGCCTCCGCCCTCCTAACAAGTCTGTAATACATGGCGCATTGGTAAGACTTTGCATTAGCATAGTGGAGTTCTTGTGTTCAAACCATTGGCCTCTGCAATTTTTGATATAACCCATTGCCCCTACTGACATCACCTTGCCATGTGGCGGCCTCCGAGCCAGCCACGTGGCTTTTGATTCCGGGGAATATTTTGTGGAATATATATATATATATTATTTATATATATATATATATTTTGAAAAAATTTCAAAATTCAATAGTTATTGGGCATTTCTTATTTTTGGCATAACTTCCTCATATGGAGACCGTTTTTCGAACCGTTCATGGTGCCAAAATTAGGAGGATGAACTCTTTCCATTCATTCACGTTCAAACCAATTCTGAGCACTTTCATTTTTGAGCATTTTACGACACTTGGGACATGAGCACTTGATCACTGAAGTCCATTGATTCTGCTCGATTAATAATCTCCAACCCATTTTTGCAGCCAGGGCTTGCGCAAATAGGGCTAGGTCTTTTAGTCCCCAACCTCCCCACTTTTTGGGCAAAGTGATCTTATTACAGCTGACCTAGGAAAAAATATTTTTGTCTTGATGGCCATTCCAGAGATATCTGCTACAAAGCTATTGTAGACGAGCCAAAATATTCCTAGGAATCCATGCTAATGCCATCCATAAAATAGGGGTGGCCTCAAGAACAATTTGATGAGCACTAATCTGCCTGCTCTGGATAAATATTTATGACTCCAATTAGAAAGTCTTTTTTCCAATTTGGTGACAAGCCAGACCCAATCTGTTATTTTATGGCTGAGAGGCTTTATCCAAAATACTAGATATTTGAAACCCCTGTCAAGGGGGATGATACAATAAGGGAAGTGATGCTGAGCAAGTTGAGACTCTTGGATGGAAGTGAGGGCTAAGGTAATGGTGGGTTTCCCTTGATTAGCCTGCATATCGGTAGCCTTCGAGAATAGGGAGAGGATTTTGGAGAAAGTAAGAGAGTCTCATATGCTCCCATCAAGGAAGATGAGGAAATAATCCACAAAAAGGAAATGAGTGAGGTAGCAGGATTCAGTTATCTTGAGGCCACATAGGCTGCCATCTCTTTTAGCTTTGGATAGTAGTCTGCTAAGCCATCCATAACAATAAAAAAGAGTAAGGGGGAGAGGGGGCAGCCTTGTCTAAGACCACGCTCATCATGAAATAAGTGGGAGGTAGATCCATTGATGAGTACACTGAAAGTAGGGGTGGTGATGCAAGCCATAATTCAAGTAATGAAATCATGAGGAAAGCCCAGGTGTATAAGGAGCATCTTGATGTAGAGACAACTGACTTAGTCAAAAGCTTTTTCCAGGTCGATCTTTAAGATGATTCATTTTAGGTGTTTAGTCCAGATCGAGTGGATGGCCTCTTAGGTCGTGCCAATGGCTTCATGGATCTGGCGGTGCTCAAGGAAAGAAAACTACTGGGGGGAATTATGGTGAGAAAGAATGAGTCAAAGACGATTCGCAATGACCTTGGAAATAATTTTACACAGATAGTTGCATGAAATGGGTCTAAAGTCATTGAAAGAGGAGGGGGAATCAGATTTTAGAATAGGGGCAATGAAAGTAGTATTGACAACATTGTAAATGGATCCAGATGTTCTACACTCTTCCACTACTTTTAACAGATCATTCCCCAGGAGTTCATAGAAAGCAAGATAGAATTATATTGCCCACCCATCCGGGCCAAGGCTTTTGTCCTTTTTGAACCATTTCAATGTTCCTTCCAGTTCGCCAATAGTGACAGGAGTGATTAGCTCATCGACCTCATCATCATTTACAAAACGAGGAAAGTGTCCAGCAACATTGATGATATCATCTAGATTTGACCCAGGAGGGTTTTTAAAGAGATTCTTAAAATGATAGGTGCCAAGGTGGGAGAGTTTGTTGAAAGTGTTCGCTACTCCCCCATCAGGTAGGGGTAAGTTCCATATTGTGTTAGAAACTTTTCTACCTTTTGCATAGTTCTGGAAGAATCTTGTGTTGTCATCTCCCGCTTGTAACCATATAGATCTGCTCCTGAGGCGCTAAGATTCCTCTCTCTCCTTTAGGATCCTTTCCTTTTGGTTTTCCAGCTCGATCAGGTTAGATTTGTCATTAGCTGTAGTAAACCCTAGGTTACGGTCATCGAGCAGTGTGCTCAATTTAGTCTGGATTTGGGATAATGATAGCTCCTCCTCTGATTTTTCTCTTTGGCCCATTTGATGGATAGATTCTTGAGCTGGGATAAGTTGTGGAAGAAACCCTTTATTAAGGATTCATGTCTGTCAATAGGGTTTGCTTTCCAATAATCCAAGACCAGGTTAATGTAACCAGGGTCCTGAAGCTAGACATGATTAAATTTGAATGGAGCTTTGCGTTTGGGATGGGGACCAGAGATTTCCAGATAAATGGAGGAGTGATCCGAGACACCTGCGGAACCTACCCATTGTTTGTAATGGTGCAGCTAATTCATAAGGGGAACCTTTATCAAAAAATGATCTAACCTTCTGGCTAGTGCAACATCCCCCACCCTTCTGTTTCGCCAAGTAGGGAGTGGCTTTTTCATGGGGATATCCACCAAGTTGTGTTGTTCCAGAAGGTTTGTCACGAATCTAGTAATAGAGTCCACTTGAGCTTGTGACCCCCATGATTCCCCAAATCCCATAGAGAAATTGAGATCTCCCCCAAGAATGATGTGATCAAGAGAAAAGATCGATAGATTTAATAGATGATGCCAAAAGTTTTCTCTTTGATGGCAGGGACCATATATATTAATGAACCTTAGGTTTAGGCCAAACTCTGCCGAGAAGAGATCTAGGCTGATAAATCCATGGCCTCCCCAAGATGCTAATACCCTAATGGTGCGGGGATTGTAACCAATGGCTAGGCCCCCCGATCGTCCCAAAGCATCCATGGTGAAAAATTGCCATCTGGGAAGTAAGGAGACTAATGAGCTGGTGATGAATTCGGCCTCACCTAGGGTTTCTTGCAGCATGATGATATCAGAAGGCTCAACTTCAAATAGATGACGCAGGGCTAGTTTCTTGGAGGCACTAGCGATGCCTCTGCAATTGAATGAGAGGCACTTCATGGGGGAACCCTTCTCGGGGTATTCAGTGCTCTAAGAACCCCTTCCAAAGTGAAATGTCTACCAGAGGAGACCTCTGTCCCAGCCCTTTGAATGGCTTTGGATAGATTAGATTTTCTTCCAGGGGACAAAAATATGCCCGAACCAGGTTGGGAAAGTCCCAAACCTGAGAATTGTGTCGAGTGACTATCAATGTGAGAACGAGAGTGAAGGTTGTAATTGTGAGATGAAAACTTTTTGCTAGATGAAGGGAGGTGGAAATGGATGAAAAAGAGGGAAAAGATGGAGTGGTGGTGGCGATGGAGGGTAAAGAAGGAGCCAATGTACAATGAGCCATAGATGTATTAATGGTGGAAGAATCAAGTGAAGAGTTGTAAGCAAAAGAGGAAGGGCAAGAGGTTAGAGGAATACCCGAAGATTTTGCGGTCTCTACTACTGTGCGAGCTCTTGTTAGAGGGGGTGATGTCGATCTACGCTCTCCTTTAGCTGTCCTCGTGGTGTTTCTGACCGGTGGGTGTGGAATCGAACATGGAGAGCGATTTTGAACATGTGCATATGGTCTAATGGTTGTAGAAGGTGCCCTCGAAGGATCCTATGGCTTTTTAATAAGTGGGCATTCCTTAAAGATGTGTCCAACTCTATGACATCTTCTACATCTGAAGGGGACTCCTTCGTAGTCCAGGATCTGCACCCGAGTGTATTTCCCCCATTGAAGAGTAATTTTCTCTTCCAATCCTTCGCAAGTGTCCAGATGGACCAGGATGTGAGCGAGTGTTTGGTTCTTCGATTGGATGACAGTTCTATCATGGTCCAGGTAAGCGCCAAGGGAATTTCCGATTCTAACGAAGACCTCCTCGCACCAATACTATAGTAGAAGCCCTGGCAAGCATATCCATAGAGGTCCCACCCCAATCTGCTCCCTCTCTGGGTTGAAAAGGGGGCTCCATCTCTTGAGGAGTACTGGAGCCATTTCAGTATGCCAATATCTAGCGAGGACTAGGTTCGTGTAATTTCCTTTAGAAAAATGAAGAGCAAACCAACCCCTAGGCAATACCTGCACCTCAAGCAGTTCTTTAAGCATACTTCCCCAAATCTCTCGGACCTATAAGGTGAGATTGTCTGCTGAGTATGCTTTGCCTCGAACATGTCCAACCAACACAGTACTAGCCATGTAAGCAGCCTCCCCAATAGCAGTGCTCTTGCCAAAACATATGGTGATGTCCTTTGAGGTAGCCTTCACACACTTGGTCTTCTGTTTCCCAGTTCGTGGTGCTGATGGATGGTCCGACAACGGATCTAGTGTGGCCAAGCCCTCCTGAGGTAGATGTGCCGCTGATTTGACCTTCACCATAGGGGTTTCGAAACAGCCCGATGGGGAATTTGCAAAGATGGGGGGGTTCTGTGCATTGGATATCAGGAGATCCTCAGGCGGAGCTGTGAACAGATTCGAGCTAGATGGATGGAGGTGGTTTATCGGCGAATTTAGTTCAAAAGAGGGCGATGGAGGGTTGATAGTAGTATGAATGTGTACGGTGCCCAGAGATAACAGAGGGAAATCGATGGCAGGAGATTCAATGGAGAGAGACCCAAAGACCAGCAGAGCAGTATTGTGTTTAGGATAGGTAACCACCGGCGCAGTGCTTGACGAAATAGAAACAGAGGGGAGGGATGAGCCTGATGCCGGCAAGTATAACTTAGGGTTTCCAGATATTACTCAGTTGGGAAATGGTTCCTTAGAGTCATCAAGCTCCTCGACCTCCATGACATCACCCATGCTGATAGCTGTTAACTGCCGATAGATGACACATCTATATCCTATACCACTAAGTATGAACGTTAATGTTTCAAATTCTCCTTAGATTAATTGATAGATTTTAAAGTTTTTCTTTAATCAAGTTTCGGTTTGGAGGCTCAAAACAATGTCACCTAAACACCTAAGATTGAACTATATGAGGAAAGGAAAACTTTTCATTCAATGAAAGTTAGACCAATTGAGGGAAAAAGTTTCAATCAATAATGTATCAACCAAAATGCATCAGGTAAAAATGCCTTCCACTAACTTTCATTTTCGTCTTCCAAATGTAATGCCAAAAGTAAAAAAAAATATTTTATTTTTCACTATCCTAAATGCAACTTTTCTGAAAGAAAAATGGTTTTACTTTACAAGGATGCACTTATATGAACTATGTTTTTCATTTTGTTTTGAATGATTTGATACACCTAATACAATTTTTAGCTTTCAATCACCAAGAAAATGTAATCTATTCTCAATGATGAATCTCAAAAAATAAATTTTCAATGCAACTAATCTAATGCATCTCCATGAAAAGTAAATTTCAAAGTACAAGCTAAAACAAATGCAAAATGATGTTTCCAATGATTTCCATAGAAAACAAGACTCAACCAATCAGTAAAACAAGCATCTCAATCACACCAATAAGCAGCAAGTGATGACCAATTGACTAGAAACCCTAGAATTCGATCAGATTTCACTTCGAAGCTAACGAGACAAATTTTGCAAATCAATCAAGACAATTGATGAGTGCCAGTATTGCAGCAAGGATGCTGCAACTCCTGGGCTACCAATTTTCCTTATCAACCTGGGTTTCGTACAAACTTGGAGGTGATAGTGCTATATGCACAAGTAAAAGTGAAGGTCCTTCCTGTTGTCACTTGTTCATCTGGAAAGAGACCCTAGGAGTTCCAAGACAGACTTCTATAGAGTCAGAAGAAGCTTGATTCTTTGATGGAAGAAGAGAAAATCTATTCTAAGAGAGCTTACTCTACTGCAATAATGAATAAAACAACATGTAATGCTAAATCACACCATATCCTAATTAACCAATTAAATAGCTAAATTAAGCAGAATTGCTAAATCAACACTAACCTAATGCTACTATCTAAATTACAGAAGTAAATATAATCAAACCAAACTAATGTGTAAGCAAAGAAACTAACTAAGTCTGTTTTCGCATTTTTGGTGTTTAGGTAAAATCAAGCATGCAAGGAGTTAAGCGAAGATTGAAATCAGTGAAAGGGAGACGTAATGAAGCAGAAGTGCATAAGAACCATTGGTTTGATCGAGAACAATATTAATGGGAAAGGAGCGACAGAGATTTTATCACAAAAGATTATGTGAATAGATGAAAGAATAGGGTTAACAAGAGGTGAATGGCGAAGATCTTATCACAAGGGATTGAGTGAATAGATGGACGAATAAGATTAACAGGAGATGAATGGCGGAGATCTTATCGCAAGAGGTTAAGTCAAAGATGGATGAACAAGACTAATTGGAAGATGAATGGTGGAGATCCTATCACAGGAGGTTTAAGTCAAGAGATGAATGAACAAGACTAATCGGAAGATGAATGGAAGAGATCCTATCACGGGAGGTTTAAGTCAAGAGATGAACGAACAAGACTAATCAGAAGATGAATGGCGGAGATCCTATCGCGTGAGATTGAGTGAATAGATGGATGGACAGGATTAATGGAGGATGAGTGGTGGCGATCTTATCACGGGAAAAACATGTAGAATGATGGAGTGGTTTTCATAGGCAGTACAATGTCTCCTGCGCCCTCAAGGCTATAAGTGAATTTCCAAAATTTTTCACGATTAGCCTAATTGGGTGACATGTAGCACGGGAAAACCACTTTTCTCATGTGCTCTTGGGTGGATATAGGTCGTGCAAGAATCCACACGAGATTGCGCGATAGTTGTTGGATTAGGCAGGGTTGATCAACGGTGGAGATCGGCCAAGCTAGTTGGCGATTGGGTGAAGAGATAGCCGTTGGATCGAGGGCACAACAGATCGGCAGTGGAGATTTGGAGTGCATAAAGTAAGTGGAAGAATTCATGATAGCTGTTGGATCAAGCTAGACATATTGATGGTGGAAATCTAGAGCACATAAAGTCAAGTGTTGAAATGAATAGGATGGTGATTTGTCAGGTTTGTTGTGGATCAGAAGGTAAGGAGATCTACGGGTATAGTCCGCTTAAGACATGATTTCTTGGCTCGCGCTTAAGTATTTCGTGTTGAAGTAAATGAGAATACAAGTGAGATCTATTATAGAAAGAGAGTGATTGAAGATGATAACAATGAAATGAACTAAGTACTGAATCAAGACAACAAACTCCAAAGCTCATGCAATAACTAGAAATATGAAACATAACCAATCTACTCTACACTGTTGTACTGAAAATGCAGCAATTTAAGCAAATGAATGATTAAATCATGGATCTACGCTAGCATGCATGTACGGTAAAGAGGAGCCTTAGTTGCTAGGGTTGGGCCCTAACCCAAGAGCTTCAGCCCTCTAAGTTAACTCAGTGTTGGCTCAAAACAAAACTCATTCTTATTATCAAAAACAATGGACTACATAAAAAAATGTCACAAGTATTGCAGCTTGAAAATAAAAATAGAGATTTATAATCAAAATTCTGAATCCTACTAAGGTCCTAGGCCTCTCTACTTATATGACTGAAGTCTCCAACGAATTCCTTAAAATTAGGGAGGCTTGACGCTCGAACTAGAGGTAAACTGGTGCTTTGAATTCCACTTGCTCGACTGCCTTCTAGTCCTCATGATTTGGCTAGTTTCACTTCGACCTGATGGAGGAATATTCAAATGGAGGGGTAGTAAATGAGGAGGATTTCCATCCTAGAATTCCTCTCCCTTATCCCATTCGAGTTTTGACCAAGATCTTTGCTAAAATTCCTTGCTTTTATCCTTTAATCCTGCATTACATGCACATTAGACCACAAAGAAAAATATCCAACTCTAACTCATCTCATAAGCAAAATATAATAAAAAATATGCAATATGTTGTGAGAATAGTTGGTTTGGCTAAGCTAGGAGGTGAATTAAGGCCCACATAATTACCCAATGATGAGGCTCATCAGCAATCTATCAAGACATTGACAAATCCAAGCATACATGATGGGAAAAGACCTTAGGGGCCAAGACACACTGGATTCATAGGAAGAAATCTTAAAAATTCTCATATTCAAGGATCATCGCTACTTTACATACCCAAACCCGCGATTATCGCTAATTTGCATAGGCAAATTCGTGATGGCATCACTACTTTGTATAGAAAAAGTAGTGATAATTTCAGCGTGACCAAAAAATGAAGAATTTTTTTTTTCATCATGATCGTAAATGTAAAAACCGCAATGCCATCGCAATTGTTAAGGCTAAATCTGTGATGGGCGAGGAATATGGGAAAAAACTAAAACGATTCCAAGAAACAATCCAAACTTAGCACTCTAAGGAAGTAATCAGTGATGGTATATACCTAGACTGATGTTGACAAGACGAAAAATCAATGGTTCATCAAAATAGTTAGAAGATCAGGTTGAAGGATTGGATGGAAAGGATCATAAGCTCCCTAGTGGAAACACCATTTTTTTGACAAGGTTAATCCTCTCTTTGGATAGACCCTCTAGATCAATGAGTGGGTCTAGCAATTGGAGTGACAATCAACTAGACATTTTCCTAAGTTATAATTGAAAAGTAGAATGAGAGAGATGACCTACCTCGTTTTGATGTTATTCTGATTTCCTTTGTTGAAGGCCTCAAATCGCTTGTGTCACAAACTTGTTACTTCTTCTCTAAGCATTTGTGTGCCTGCAAAAGTGATCAGTAGACAACAAAGGATGCCAAAACCAATAGAAAATCCAATAACAACCTACTTAATTGATCAAGGAATGTCAAGCTAAATAAACACATGAACATGTATATTTTTGGAAGATGAACCAATAGTTGTATATTATTATGAAATAAATGGAAGCTTACAACCAAAGCCTTGATGTTAAAAGGCTCTCCTTGAGTGGTAATCCAAGTGAAATACAAGAAACTCTCCAAGCACTCCTTCTCCAAGTCTAATGAATAGCCTCTAGGCACAAGCTTAGCATAAGGGTGCAAATAGACATAGACCAATAGACCTACCATTTGGGAATGGGAGAGGATGAATTTATAGGCTGGGAAAGGGAGTTAGGACCACTTGAAAGATAGTATTAGGCTATCATCTCAAGGAGGTAGCTCATAGGGATAAGAGAAAGAGGCAAAGTTGGGACTATTCAACCTCATCTATGCCAAACAACCTCCAACTCGCCACTCTGGAAGCTTCTAGATCGTGAAGCTTCTCATCCTCTTTGGAAAAATTACCTTTTTTAGGATCATTGTGGGTATACAAGGGAACAGAGTGATGCCATCACAGGTCAAGAGTGATGCAACAAGAAACCATCATGGTATTTAACCTCATAAGAGCGATGAGTCTCAAAATTAGGGATTTAGAGCTATTTCTTCAGGGAAAGCTCAAGTCATTCTCCATTTAATGTTCTAGGGAGGATATGAGATGCATATCTGAATAAGTACACTGCATGATGGTCATGTTTCAGGCACTTCAGGGTATGTTATGGGAAAGTGCATGAGGTGTGATAAAATAATGTGTAACAGATGCCCCCTAAAGCATGAAGGCAGAATGGGGAGTGATGGTTGAGATGCTTTATGAGATTTTGCAAGGACAAGGACACACACTGTTAGGAGACCTACAAATAAAGGACACATGTACATATACATATACATATCTGAGATCAAGACATGAATCTATGGCATGGGTGCAGCCATCCAGATGATGAAGACTATATGAAAAGACCTATGGTATGGGTGCAACGATCCCGATAATGAGGATCATTGTAAATATAAAGTCCCACGGTATGGTCACAACCATCCATATAGTAGAAACATGCATACAATCATGAACAACATATAACTCCACGCAACTTGAATCATATCAGAAAAGACTCAAGATCTTGCGCTCTGTCCTGCCTTGATTAAAGTGCGAGTTCTAACATGTTAATGAACGTGTCGCAGTCAAACATGCTAGAAAACTACCTAATTACCGACCAATGATGTGTACCATTAACAGGCATGAGAGGTACCACCAATAATGAGAATGGCTCTCAAGGTACAACAGCCCAATTCGTGAATTTGATAATTTGAAGTCGAATACTCATGGAATCACCCGATCAAAAGCCAATGATGCAGACCTGTCGTCGGATGCGAAGAACTTCCATTAAGGCATGCAAGCTATAAGGTAATGAAAGGGAGTTTCTAAGTCATATTCCTATATAATGCGCTGAAGTTAATAGGAAATGACCTGTCGAAGGAGAGTCATAATGAGTCCCCCATCATCAACATGAAACAAGGAATAAAGTGGAATAAACGAGTATGATCCAGGACTGTGATAAAAAAGTCAGATAATGTATAGGTAGTAAACTGCAGATAAGACTTCTCTTGAACATATTGGTGACACGAATCCAAAGTGTGGCAGCATTAGACTCAACATATGACCAAGGGTCATAATGAAGAGGTGGAAAAGTCAAATGAGAGGAAAAATTGAGCACCCAAACCCGGAAGGACACGTGACTAAGTGACGATATCCAAAACCCGACACAAGAAACAGATGAG
Organism: Pinus taeda; assembly: GCA_000404065.3. Taxonomy (NCBI): domain Eukaryota; kingdom Viridiplantae; phylum Streptophyta; class Pinopsida; order Pinales; family Pinaceae; genus Pinus; species Pinus taeda. The sequence continues at coordinate 18,092 of APFE031413713.1, read as the reverse complement.
TGTCATGTTCAAGAGAGACATGTTTCTTATAGAAAGGATGTTTCATTTTCATTTTTCCCCACTATTTTTAGCGAGTACCTCTTTATTTTTACACAAGCTTGAAGAGGATACCATATTCTTGTTGTTCACCCTTCGGATGAATCCATCCTAGTAAGTTTTACAAGTCCTAGGAAGGAGAAACTCAATCTCATCATGGTGACAAGTCTTTCATCATTTAAATTTTTTATGAGTCTGCCGGAAGAATAAATCAATATATTTTTCATATTTAGAAAGTTTCAAAAAGAGACAAAAAAGAAAACTCCATCATGCCCCTTTTCGTAATTTGTCTCTCGAATCCGAAAAGGTAGAAAACAATATTTGAGAGAACCTCCTAGCCATGTTTGACTAAGGTGTTCCTTTTTCGTACAATAGTCTATCTCAGTCTGGAAAAGGGTTGAAATTATACTGAGTAGACGTCAATTCATTTACTTTAACGAGTTCGAAATGACAGGTAATTGACAATCTTTTCATATTTTTGGAGTCTGAAAAGAGCTGAAAGGGGACTCCTCCTGGAGGAATGAGTGGTGTAAAAGGATAACAACTGGTTCTGATAATGATGGAACTGCTCAAAACATGTAATGGTCAAGAGGCTGGCTAATAAGACCACTCATTGTGGATGTTCCTTAGGAAAGGGTAAAACAACCAAGTGAAAATGTATGATCAGCCAAAGAGATGATGACGATGGAATGAAAGAACTAAGACTCATATGGTAAAATAGGTTGATAAAAATTACAATCATGAGATGTAAAAAGGGAAATGGTTTCATTTTTTAACAAGATTGAAACATTGGAAAAAACTATGCTTCAATTTGGTTTCATTTTTACACAAACTTGAAACGGAAACAAACTATGCTTGGATTTGGTTTCATTTTTACACAAGATTGAAACAAAGATAAACTATGCTTGAGATAAGTTTTCATACCCCCAACATAATGACTCAAATCGAGGTACATGCCCCCCAAGCTTCATTTCATTCAGCTAAGAAGACTACCGGTTACTAACAGGTGGATGGAATGAAGGTTCACTTATGAGATCAAGTGAAAGAATCGACTAGGATTTTATGAGATCTAATTAGAGACTTGAATTGGAAGGGTTTGTTTCATTTTTTAACGATATTGACACAGGAAAAAGAACCATGCTCATAATCTATTTCATTTTTTAATGAGGTTGACATAGTAAAATAACTATCCTCATGGTCCTTGTTTAATTTTTTAACAAGTTAGACACAAGACAAGGAACTCTGCTCCATATCCTTTGTTTCATTTTTTAATGAGCTTGACAAAAGATAGGTAACTTTGCTCCAGGGTCCTTGTTTCATTTTTTAAGGAGCTTGACACAGGACAGGGAAGTCTGCTCCAGGGTCCTTGTTTCATTTTTTAAGGAGCTTGACACAGGACAGGGAACTCTGCTCCATATCCCTTGTTTCATTTTTTAAGGAGCTTGATACAAGACAGGGAATTCTTCTCCATCTCTTTGATCATAGAACAAAGATGGCCATGGCTTCCAAGAGGTTATCATCAGAAGGGAGAAAAACACTCTCATGGAATGGGAAAATATTAAAGCTATCATGGGACTAGAAGGTTACTACACGCGGTTCGTTAAAAGATGGCTAGGGAACTCTGCTCCATATCCCTTATTTCATTTTTTAAGGAGCTTGATACAAGGCAGGGAATTCTTCTCCATCTCTTTGATCACAGACCAAAGATGGCCATGGCTTCCAAGAGGTTATCATCAGAAGGGAGAACAACACTCTCATAGAATGGGAAAATATTAGAGCTATCATGGGACTAGAAGATTACTACACGCGGTTTGTCAAGAACTTCTCATGGATTTCCTATCCTATTACATCTTTGAATGAAAAGGGAATAATTTTGAATGTATAGGACCGTGTAACTAGTTTTGAGCAGTTGAATTAGTTTCTTACAAATACTCAGGTCTTGAAGATTATAAATCTAGACAATGAGTCTGTGTTATGTACATGTTATAGGCCATTTTGTCACATCGGGTCAATAGGCCGATAAAACGGATCAATCATCATCCATGAGCATGTTGTCATCATCCCTACACAAATCCCTAAGCATGACCTTTCCAAATAACTGAGTTTCTGGGTATAACTACCAAAAATCAAAGATTTTAAGCCCCATTGCACCCTTCCCCTTTAGAGACCTACTTTCAATGCTGATTTCTCTCTTATGCACAAGTAATGATCACCAACAACTTTCTCCTTGCTAGGGGTGCATTAATTATAGAAATTTGAGAAAATTGAAAATGTTTTTGAAGCTTCCTCTTCCATAAGCTTCTAGTGGTTTTTTTAACCATTTACCTTAGATAAGAAGCTTCAGTCATATCTGATCCTACCTTGGAGACTTCACCTCTTTCCCTTGAACTCATCCTCCCATTATAAGTGGATCTCAAGTTCATTATGGTAAATCCTAAATTACTATACCTCTCCTATAAATTTACTGCCATCTACAACATCAGTGTTGGATTTTGGAGACCGATCATACCTGCACGCTGCTATCTTAAATCTAAGAGTGTCATCATCTTCATGGATAAGGGTGACATTGAGGTGTTCTTTGTGACAAGGAATGACAAGTCAACTTGGGGAGATCTCACAATATCGATTACTATTCTTGGTTGTAAAAGCTCTCCTATTTCTATTAATACAAAGATTATATTTCTTTCCTATATGTGTTATATTACATTTACATTCATATATTTAAATGCCTCATTGATTCATTTAATAGAGTAATTGAATTATGCTACGTAGAGTTTTTGGATCCTTGGCTTGTTTTGGTTGAATGTGTAATATCTAATTATAGCAATTAGAGCTATGATTGGAGCTTACAAGTTGGAAGGAAAGTAAAGCTTTCGATAGATTCCAATTAATCCTATTTCCATTCTTCAATTTCTCTAAGGGAAACTCTATATTCTTTGGTTTTTGTTGTTCTAGACTAGTCCACTATATTTAGGTTAGATACTTTTGTTCGCAATCATAAATTCCACATAACAAATTTGTGACCATACTAGGGATCATTTCTTTCCCTTAGTGGTTTGCTTTACCTTAGCCCTTGTTTCATCTCTTGAAAAAACCTTGATTTCCTCACTCAAATATGGATTGACTCTAGGAATACCTTTCTCTAAGCTTGGATTGATTTTTTGTGTCGTAATTTGACCGGATCTACATCAACGCTCCCCCTGGTATGGATACAGAGCACTACAACGTACCCTAGACTTATCTACATCTGTGTTGCAGAGAACTGTTGCCCTTTTTGCACCTGCGTTGGCCCTTGTTAGATGCAAACAATGCCTTTTGTGCCTTGTTCTCTAATTTTCTTAGTTCCAGCTGGTTTTCCTCCTGTCCTTGAGTGTGTCTTGGTATATATATAATATATATATATATATAATATATTATATAATAATATATATATAATATATATATATATATATATATATAATATATATATATATATATATATATATATTATATAATAATATATATATATATATAAATATATATATCTATATGTAATATGTATATATATATATTTGTTTCTTTTGTTTTTATAGCCTTTGATAATAATTTGTTTGGATTTTCCTTTGTTCTATTAATTAAGCCATTATAAAACCCTTTCTTGATCATCGATTGCTTGAAAGAATTGATATTACAGTCATAATTTTGTATAGTTTCTTCTATAAGTGATTTATCAAGAATCTTAGTTTTCATCTCATTTGAAAATTAAGTGGCTCAAAAAGAAAAATATAATGCATTTTTCATTGCATTTAGGGCTTTTTGTGTGAAATTGGAAATTGGAACAATTGCATTAGGGGAATTTACTTAACAATTTTGTTTGTTGCATCTTGTATGATGTATTCTGTTTGTTCTCTTCCCTCCTGTACATATATTTTCATTGAAAAGAAAAATTCATTTTATCATGCTAGATTGCATCTTTAGGATATTCAGGTGAAATTCACGGCGAGCCTTGAAAATTGAAACATAATTCAAGATAAAATTTGAAATTTATTGAATCAATCTTAAGGATCATTTGAAACATTAATCCAAACATCTAGAGGTCTAGAATAAAGATGTGTCCTCACGTCTATAAACATAGGAGTTGTATTTTTTTTCTAGCATTGCATTTCGGGGGTGATATCCCGTTCCACGTATGTAAGTGTATCAAACCACTCTCCACGTACCTTAGGGTATATTGGATGGCGCTCCATGCATGAAAAGTATATGGAAACGCTCTCATCTTACGGTTACACATTAGAAAACACTAACACAGACTACACTTCCACATACCATCAACGATAAAGGGTAGGGTGTTGTTCTTCCACGTTGGTTTAATAAATTTTAAAAATTAACAAAAAAAAAAGTCAAAAAGTGAAATATAGGCATAAAGGTTGACCCAACAACTGTGAACTGCAATATACCACCTTAAAGAACCAATGATTTACGTATAGACAGTAAATCTCCTTGAATTTTGTGTTCAATGTATCATAGTATACAAGGTGACTGACTCGATTAACTATGGTGAGGATAGCAAAATAATCCTCCTCTTCTACCTGAGGAAACTCGTAGCCATTGTCAAAAGGCAAAAAATATGTAGATTACTAAATCTAATACTTCAAGATCTACTACTTCTGCTCCTCCACTTGAAATAGATAGACCGAAATCATCCTTTCCTGTGAGTATTGAACCTGAGATCACTTCTCTATTTTTTGGTGACTCTGACACAGTCGAAACATAAGCACCTTAAATTTCATTACATGAGGTTATTGAACCTGACTATATTGAATCAAAGACAACAAAAACTGAGGTTATACAACCTATGACACCTTAGTTATATACACCCGTTACTTCATGACTTTCTATTATCTTCCTTCATCTCAGACCCAACCACAAACTATATATCTTGGAGCCTACGGTGAAGCACTTCCACCTGGTCTTGTGAGCATCAAAGAGATTCCTCAGGAAGAGCTTGACCTTCCTCTCCTATCCATTTGGAAGGAACTCATTTTTATCAGACCCATCCTTTTCCTTCTCCTCACACTCCATGTTGGCTTGAGGGGGCTTGGACCTAGGTTCGGATTTAGCGCTAACTAAAAAAACCCTACACTACTGGCCCTTTCGGTAACAACCCACGTAGTGTAGGTTGCAATATCACCCGAGGTAGTATTGGGGGATGCTAGAACCAGGTTTCTGCATCCAAAAGACTATTTGATGTGTTTCTGTCAAACCTAGGGCTTTATCGCAACCTTCACGAAGCCTAACCCTTAAAACCTGGAAATTACAACAATTAATAGTTAGTAGAATTATTCCCTTTGTTGACTACACTAAACATGCATAACAACAATTGTAGAATTGAGGCTTCTGTGATCCATATCAAAATTTTGAGAGATTCTTCAGCGTAAATCACATAAAATTTCATTTGTCGACGTGTTTCGAACCAACTAGTGTGGTTCATCGTCAGGACAAGTTGAAGAAACAGATTCATGTTAGCATGTTAAATAGTCTGAGCAGAGTCTCCAACGGCTAATTTGACCAACGACTAATTTTGACTTTAGGACCAAGGTCAAATTTTAATTTATTAATTCTTATTTTTTTTTAATGGAAATTAGTTAAATTAGGTAAAATATATAATTAAATAAAATAATTTTAATTGGGTTAATGGTTAGTTATAAAGGTAACTTATTTATTTATTTAACTAATTAATTAATTATTGTTATTATATATATTTTAATTGATTTTTTTAATATTATGTTGTTAAGATAAAAGTAGTTAAAATAATAAAAAATATTGGAACGAGCTAATTAATAAAAAAAATAAATATAATAAAAATAAAACTAAATAAATAATATATAAAAAGTAAATAACGAAGAAAAAATAAGTAAATAACGAAAATCCTCTCTCTCCTCTCTCTCTCCTCTCTCTCTCTCTCTCTCTCTATATATATATATATATATATATAACGAGAAAAAAATAAAAAAATCCTTTAAATACACAGATCTACGTCTTGACAAATCTATTAAGTATTTTTCCCAATTAATTGCATTCAAAAGATCAGAAATACAATAACTTCACAGATGAACAATAATACGCAGATACATAGATAATTCCTCAAAACAAGTCTTTATTATGCTCAGATCTTCAATTATAGTCCTTTCCAACCCTGCACACATAGATGCAGGCGCCAACGCACTCAACTACAGACTTACCAAGGTCTCTGTGCACACAACTACAGGAGCCTTCCCCTTCACCTAAGTACATAATAGACAAAAAATACCCCAATATTTCACTTCTATCTTCATGCTTAGCTTTTTATGGCTCTTTTATGACTCCTTTTCATATCCTTCTTCATTACAATACCATAGTCAACGAACCATGGGTGGGTCTCAAAACAACTCAAATCTTGACATATTAAGGGGATTTGACCTTGCTAAAGCCCCTTTGACTCCTATCGACCTGCCCTACTCATGCTTCGCTCCTCAAAATGTGGAGAATTTATAATATTTAAAAAAACTTTACAAAATTTGACCCCAAGGGACCTTGTCCCAACAGGACCGCAACACAAAGTTGTGACTCATCCCAAGTCACTCTGATGGTGTTCCCTTTATCTTTGCTTGCAGACCGCTAAACTTTGTCTTCAATGATTGAATATATGTTGTTCCCCGCGCAACGTATTGACGAACCTCTTCAACCAATTTTTCTGTGGTTGGACCTTCGACTACAAGGCCCATTGTTCTTTATGTCTGCTGTAGAGCCTTTAACTTGCTCTGGACTATCTGTGATAGTTGGCTTGCCTCATCAACCCATGGTTGCATCCTTTAGGAGATAATGGAGGCCTTCTAACACAGCTCATCAATCTGGGTCTCGTTGAAATTTCCTTCCTGAAGTCTGGTGAACCTTTGCACATGTGCTAAGGTCCATGCTATCACCCTGATTTTGTCAAACTGTAGTTGTTTTTCACGGATGTCTGCTTTGATTTTATGGAAGTGTGGATCCTCCCACAGTGAGGTCCACATATCCATCTTCTACTCAAATAATTGGCTACAATCATTGACTACAATGGCTAGAGAGGTCATATATTCTTTAATAGCAGCCTCACGCTGCTCTCTAACTTCCAGAGGATTGGTCAACTGTAGCTTAAGTTGAAGCTCTAAAATCTATAGCTGCAACTCCAACCTGACCTTACCAATTTCCTCATTATATTCATTTACTGCAATAGCTAACTTCTTAATTTTCTCTGTTGAGGCTGCTTCTGTTGGAATTTGGATCTTAGGGAGGTCACTGCATACTTGAGTAAGGGCAGTCTCTAGTTGCTCATTTTGCTGTATTGCCCCATCGCAGGCTTGCAAGGCCTACTATTTCTCCTCAACAATCTATTGATTATTAGTTATGACCTCAACAATAATCAAGAGTGCTCGCTTCTCCCAAATGTGGAGCTCATCTGAAATTCCTTGGTGTAGCTCATGTAACGTCTAGATCGGTAGTGCTTCAAGGTCGATACGTCTAGATGGGTGAATCCTAGACATGATTTTGATTGCACTAACTCTCAACATGCTCACTTGATCCGTGCTTTCTTGTTCCATGCTCACTTGGATCAACCCTATCTGGAGTTGCAATTCCTTTAGGCCTTGTTGTAATTTGTCCATAACTAGTGTTATTGGTTCTTGATGTGTCCCCAGATAGTCTTAATGGCATTTCGGACAACATCGGCGATCTCATTAAGGTCCCCTTCGTGAGGACCAATGGTGTCGCACTCATGGACTTATCAGACTTTTGCTACTTGCAAGGCCCCGTGGAACTTTGCTTCCACCTCTTCTTGACCCCAAACGTGGATTCCAAGTCTGTGCCCCCTTCCTCTTCACCTTCAATCTTGACCTCAACATCAGTGTGCTCCATTTCAGGTTCATCGAGGTCAATAATGACTTGCGACTTGGTTTCATTTTTCTCAATTGGCACTTCTGTCTCTTTGCATAGACATTTTCTTTCGGTTCTTCTCTCTCTTTGGTAGAAACCTTTTCTTGTTGTGTTGCCTTTTCTTTTGCATAATCCTTCTGTTCTTCTTTCTCCTTATCTTTCTTTTATATTTTCGTATACCATTCAGGAGATGTACCCGTAGAAAAGAATTGGATTATGTTTGCAAAATGTTCATTTGTGATGCGCACAACAAAGAGTTGTGCATCAGGCAATCCTTCCTCAAGACTTGTAGGTTCATCGCCATTCTCAATCTGTGAAAGGTGATCTGGTCTAGCATTTAATATCCATTTCTCCATAACTACCTCAAAATCATATTCCTGAAATAGTAGTAACCACCTACAAATCCCTCCCCCCTCCCCCCGCCCCAACACAAGCTTGTTGACTAGGTACTTCAAAGAGGAGTGGTCTATGTACATTTTGAAATGTGCGCCCAATAAATAATGCCTGAACTTCTGGAGCGCATATACCATACCAATCCTTTGTGCTCCATGGTTGAATAATTCTTCTCTGCCTTAGACAACTTCCTACTCGCAAATGCAATCGGATGGTCGATATCACCTGTGCTTGGTTGGGTTAACACTGCTCCTTTGCAGGATGCATCTACATGTATGTAGAATTATTTCTTCGAATCAAGGAACACCATAATAGGTGATGTAACCATCTTTTCCTTCAAAACATCTAAGATTTTCTGGCAATCATCATCTCAACAAAATGTCGCATCCTTCTTCAATAATTTTTCCATGGGCGTAGTGATTTGCGCATATGTCTTGATGAACTTCCTATACTAGCCTATATGGCCCAATGTTGCATGTAACTATTTTACATTCCTTGGAGGTTCGAGATTGATAACCACTACAATTTTGGTAGGGTCGACCATCAACCCTTTCTCACAAACAACATGGCCCAAAAGTATCCCATATTGTAAATAAAATATGCACTTCTTCAGATTAAGGGATATTTGATAATTCCTACAAGTATCTAGCATTAGGCAAAGACTTGCAACATGCTTTTTCACTAAACCAAACAACGTCCAACCATCAAAGTAAACCTCTAAAAACTTATGAATAAATTCTTTAAAGGTTGCGACTACTACCCAAGAAAAGATCGTAGGGGCATTATTGAGTCCAAGGGGCATAACTGTATACTGAAATGAACCCCATTCTGTGGCGAATGTAGTCTTACTTCGATCTTCTAGCGCGATATTGATTTGGTGATATCCTGAGAACCCATCTGTAAAAGAGTAGCTTCTTGACCTCTAACGTTTTCCAAGACTTCATCTGTGAATGGCATAGGAAATGGATCATGTACACAACTATCATTCAACTTCCTTAGATCTACACAAATTTGGATTTCACTCTTCGTATTATTTTATTGAACTACCATAGGACTAACCCAGTTTGATTCTTATATAGGCTTAATAATCCTTGCTTCAAGCATCTTATCCAATTCTTTGCGCACTTTTTCTTTGTACTTAGGATTAAGCCGGTATGGGTGATGCTTTACCAGCTTCGCATATGCCTTCAAATTGATCTTCATAACACCTAGATCACCTACTATCCCCTTCAAATTAGAAAACTTTGATGGAAACAAGTCCTGACATCCCGTAATAACTTTGCAACCTTGTCAACTGTGTCCTCATCCTAGTAATCACCTATATTTACAAACTTTGGTTGTGTCTCTAACCCAATTTTCACTTTCCTTGTTTTCAATGGTTTCGAGATGTTAGGAACTTCTACCTTAGGCCCGACGACTTCATGTTTTCCATCTGACCCAGGGATATTGATATTCTTGGGATCTTCCTCTCCTTCGTTTCTGGTAACATTGTAGTACTCTAGAGCATGGCGCAACTGCGTACTCTAGTTGGTTGTACCCACGTGATAAGCTCTACATGCATTCTGAATATTGTAGACTTGATTTCCTTTAATGCTTCATCAATACATTCGAATCCATCCTCAAAATTGAACATTAACAAGAAGATTTCCTTTAGAACGTCCCATTCTACGGTTCCATATCACAGCTCTGTTTCTAGATACTAGTTCATCAGGATAGTATCCAAAGTGTGGTAGAATATGTGTACCCATTCAGGTTGTGGTTCATCTCCAGATGCTTTCATCGAACGAGATAGATGATCATGTGGATCATCCTTCACTGTATATTTTTTAGTAATGCATGTATTGGCATATCCAAACTGCAACTTCATCATCTGACGGTACTCCTTCTAGTCTGCAAAACTATTCTTATGCGTACCCCACCATATGGCAGGCGTAGCTCTCAGCGCAATGTCCAATGCCTGGAACCAATGCTCCTCTGGTACATCCTTTTCATATTTTTCAAGAAAAAAATTTACATCTTCTAAGCCATCATAATATGGTAAGTTGTGTACCTCAGTAGATATACACCGAAGTGATTTAGTAAGCATGTTGCATTGCAACGTTGACACTTCATGGAATATATTCTGCCAATGCTCGAGTGATGAGCCCCAAAAATGGATAATTATATGGGCTCATTCAGCCTCCTAATTCGACTTAATCCACCATTCTCATTAGTTTATTGCATGTTTTTTATTATATTTATGCTAATAGAGTGAATTGGGTTAGTCATTATGCCAACAAGTCT
>APFE031413712.1:1383-23866 GCA_000404065.3 Pinus taeda | reverse complement strand
GATACAGACAATCAAAGGCAGTAAGACACTTTAATGCTTCATTCATAAAGAACAGCGCAGATTAAAGTCCGCAGTATGCAAAGGGCAAAAAGCCATTCTGACAGCATTTAAAAGCCTTTACTATCATTTATACTTGTAATAACTTCTCATCTGCTTTATCTACACAAGTGTAATAGATATTTTCTTCCTCAGATGACCTCATTCCTGAGATATTTTGTAGACAACTTCTATATATTCCCCCTCGTGTTTTTTGAGAGGGGTTGGACTCCGGATGTAAGATTTTTCTTTTCTGAGATATTCTCTGCTACTCTGATATTGTAAATTTCTCAGACAGTTTAATACAAAGGCAGTGGGATTTCTTCAACGAGGTGTTCTCTCTTGGTCTCTTGATGGTGTGTGGCTCAAAGTTGCAGGATTCCTGTTCATTACATGACTCAATAAGTTTTCTAATGGCTCATTAAGTTATGAATATTTCCAGTTATTCCGTCTGTTGTTCATACTTCCTGTTTCTCATGTTTCCTCTGTGTTCATAACTCTAGACAGTAAAGAAAAGGATAGCTTCAGGATTTAGGTATTCACTACCCTGAGCTCAATCTGAGCTGCCTCGTATGTTTTCTTCTGCTAAAGCGTTTAAAGTGTAATTCTTGAATGCTACCTTTAAACCATACCCTTACTGTGCATTGTTGTTTTAAGAATTCAAGTGATTGCTCTTAGATGACATGCCTTTTTCACCAATATACAGCCTAAAGTAACGAAATCTTCATTGCTCATTACTAGTTGTATATGCATCACAATCAAAATTTCACAGTTTGTTCCATGAAATGCACACAGGCCCTATAGCTTTTCCTCTTCACCGAAATCAAGATTTCAAGAGAAACACTCCTAGACCCCATTGCCCAATGGATTAATCATCTATTTTGATATACTTTAGAGGAAACAGAAGCATCCTCCCAACCAAATACACAAAAACAACCAAAAAACTCATCTTACGAACTAGCCTAAAACCCTCACTGAAACCAGTGATAAACCTAATAGAGAGAGCCCTCTCTGACTGCAGCTGGGCTAGAAGCTGCAGCCCAAAGATTGGTTAGTGGTTACCCCGGCCGTATTCTCTTGGGAGTCAAAGAGAACAACCTGGGTGTTAACAGCAGGTAATACTGGTCTAGAGGGTAATTTGTTGACTTATTTCATTCCGAAGTGCGCTATTGCAGACATTTATTTGTTCACCCATTCCGCCCGGTATCGAGCCTAGGGTTTCGATGTCGACATAGGTAATAACATTCTTTAGTTTCCTTATGAATTTTCGGAGATAAGTTACAGCAGCCCAATAAGACTAACAAATTTGTCTGTGCAATGATAGATCAGGTAACATTCGGCGCTGCAAGGGAAAGGTAGCTGTCTGGGTTCCAATACCCCTACCACCAGGTGAGTCCAACGACCCCTATGTCACCCGGCTAATGCATACAGGATGCCGGATCTCTGGGTTGACCCAATTCGTTTTATTGACAGGTTTCACTATGTTAATATTCGGAGATTGCCATGTAGATTCTCGGCTGAGAGTTATTACAAGTTTTCCCTACTTGGGATTTCTATTTCAGAATGTTTGGATCCCTGTGTAATAATTTTTTTTATATTCATGGACTTCCGTCCGCTGAACTGTAATTTAATGTATTATATTTCTATACCAGCTAATGGTACATTTAAACTGACCGAATGTTTGAGAATATCATTGCTATGTTTAGATTCCAGATTTTGACATCGGGTTCGAGCCCATTTCCACGATCTTGTGTAAAATCGTTTGTTAGTAAATAGTGGGTTGATATTTCTATTGAGTTCTTGAAATTTTTATTTGTGATAATTAACTCCGAGCCGGGTCTTGAATCCTTAGAAGGTTCTATGAATTCGCCCTTGTGGGTCTCGGCAAAGTGGTAGTTTTTTGTTCGTTCAGATAGATACGCGACTGCTTGTATTAACAGACTTGCACGCATTTGCTTTGGCATGTTTATGTATATATAATGTACAGGTTTAGCGCATAAATGAGTGGTTCTTGTTTAAAAGGTTTTCTTTCATTACTGGGACTTCATTTCACTCATTCGGCATTTGAATAACTATTATGACTGTACTTATTAACTGAATTTGGTCTTCTTTCAAATATTCACGTCGTTGCCTTTCAGGCTTTAGGTGTTGTCTAATTTTGGTAGGAAAATACCTTGTATATGCATGCACCGAATAACATTGTATCAAGATTCTTGCAAATTTATCTACACAGTCATATTTATTTTATGGAAGTTCCACATCATCTAAGGACATAGTTTTAACTTGTCTGTAAGCTACATTCTGAATTCCTGTTAGTATTCGTTTATCTGGAAGGGATTTTACTACAGTTTTCATTTTTCTGTTGCATCTAGCTGAGTAGATTTTTATCCTATCCCTTCTCTATCACAGGTCTCTCATTCTGTTTATCTGGTCTCTAAATAACTTGTAATACTTTTCTTATTCGGTTACCATTTACTATGACATATTTCATGGTGGTTACTTCTTACAGATGTTTTCACTACTTCAGATATCGCTTACAGCCCTCCAGGTTACCCTCCTAAACATTGAGGAGTTACCTAAGGCTAGCGGACAATTATAACTACCCTATGTCCATTTGGGGTTTCAACATAATAATTCTGAACAAAACTCATAACAGCTTCTATTACAGATTACTGCTAAGTTCTTATTTGTATATCTAATGATACAAACTTTATAACAATATGGAATTCCACACTCATACTTACTTGTGTTTTCTGCTTTTACATTTTCACACCTCTTTCAGGTTTGGGAAAACTGCTTTTTGCTTGTCTATCCCACGAGACTTACTAATCGAATCAAGTCTCCCCCCAAGCTTATTGCTAGACCACTGCCTTCAGCAATTTCCTTAGCGCACAGCCTGTGCCATGTTATCTGGTCCCTACCAGACTTAACATATTTTCCTTTCTTTCTCCGTCTATTCAACAACAACCCGGTTCCTCCTCCCATACTTTCTAAGGAAGGAATAAAATAGTTAGGGTTTTTTTTCTTCCCTTGTTGACAACTGCTTTATTATATATATATTTTTAAAGAAAACATTATCAAGAAAAGAATAACTTCCTTACTCGAAGTTACTGAATGTAATTTTCTTTTATTCATGCTCAAATTCTGCATTAATAACATTTCCAATTCATTACACAAAGTAAACAATAATCCTTGTCCAAATGTTTTTTTTTTTTCTTTTTTTTTTAAACAGAGAAATTATTTTGTGAATTACTGGGGTCATTACACGTGATGCTACGTTCGACGTGATTGTCCATACACCATAACTCCACGGTTATATGTTCATCTCTCCTCCTTGGCTCAATCGCTAGCGCTCAGCCCCCTCAATTGCTTCAGAAATTCGACTCGGTCGACCACAGATGTAACGTCGAGTTGACATATGAGCAGTCAATACCACCATGCTTACCACTCCGGGGGATTCTCATTCACCACAGGCGTCTCTAGCTCCAGCTAGAAACCTCGCTCGTGCTCCACACTGAACGCGCAGGCTCCAGCAAGAAGTCCACCGCTCAACCCACTCTCCTCCGTAGCATTCACGGCTTCACACCAAGAACTCTATCGCTCAACCCACTCTGCTCCGCAGCATGCATTGCTTCACACCATAGTAATTCGAATTCGAATTCAGATACAGTGGTATAAAAGTTTGTTAGTTTTTTAGATGATTTATTTTGAATTTTGAATAAATTTAGTAATTCAGAATAACATAATAATCTTATAAATACAATTTATTCAAAAAATTTACTATTCATATTTTATTTCTAAAATTTTCTCTTTTCACAACTTAGTTGTAATATTTTTTTAAAATTTTGAAATTTATTATAACTCGCAGGCATTTGATTAGTTTGTATTTGATCAAAATTATTGATCCTTTATCTATACTTCAATATTAGGAAATCAATTTTTATTATTATTTAAATTTATTTATTTGTAAATTGATTGGTTGATGTCTTATTATAAGCTTTTTAGCAACTTCTTAATTTAATAGTTGTTATTTTTTTTAGTTTTATTTCTCTTTATCTTAATTTTATGATCTTTATTATTATTTAATTTTTTTTTTTCTAAAAGTAAAAAGAAATAAGAAAGCCTATGATATTTTATGATTTTTTAAAAAGCTTTTGTGAAAAAACCTATAAAAAATCAATATTAATCTTGATTTTATAAATGAATTATGATCTAATAATTTATTTAAAAAAATTGTTAATTTTAATTTTTCTATTAACATACTATATAAAATCCATATCAATATGAAATAAAATAATCCAATTAAAGGTGGATGTGAAATTTTAATAGTACAATTTGGACTTTCATATAAATGAAATTAAATATTATTTGTTTTCTAATTATCACTCTTTCTTTTCTTTTTCGGTTACTATTTTTTTTTGTAATAGAAATATTAGGCTAAGTGGAAGTGGAAAAAGATTCTAGTTGGTTTGAAAATTAATGATTTAACTCCGCTAGATAAGATCATGACCAACATTTAGATAGGTTACTATATTTTTAATGAATTATCTAAAAACATATGTAACTTCCAAATCACCATTCTTATGCACACCAATATAAATTGCCCGATTTGGATTTGTGTTTCTATCAAAGTTGAAATGGGGATTTGTTGATATTTTATGAATAATATCCAGCGCTAGGTGTTCAGAAGAACTGGCTTCAAATTTTGAATTGGGCTTCCTCATCCAGTAGTGGAGTCAAGTGTTACAACATTTTCTATTCTTAGAATTTAATTATTTTCAACTCGTATCTATATGTCATACTTTGACGTAATTTTGGAATTGCAAAGATGAATATGAGATATATAAAATGTGTAATTATTCTTGTACTAATTGTTGCACTACAAATAGATGAATATACTCCAGGGAATTCCTTGGAAACCAAGAGTTATTCCCTTCTCTCTAGCATGTGACTCACCTGTGTTCAGGATAAGAGGATCTAGGGATTGACTTAATTCCCTCGACTCTAGGCTGTAATGCAGAGTTTTTTTTGGAAAAAAGTCCATGTGACTCAGCTTTATTCAAGATGAGAGGATCCAAGGATCAACTTAGTTCCCTCCACTCTCACCTCTAATTCAGAGATAATTCTTGGGAAAAAAATTCTGTTGGCATTTTTGAAAGATAATTTTAAAGGAGAGTTTTGCTATTTGGAATACAAATTGGTTTTAGACAACTTAAACCTCTAAGGTTCACAACAAATAACTTTGTAAAATTTTTGAAAATTTACATATTTACCTAATTTTATAAACTTTTTTCAAATATCATTTATTTATCTTAGCTTCAAATTCTGAATTGGGCTTCCTCATCGATTAGTCGAGTAAGTACTACAACATTTCCTATTCTTTGAATTACTTTGACATAATTTCGAAACTACAAAGATGAATATGAGATATATAAAATGTACAATGTCACACATCCACAAGTTACTTTATATATATTAAAAAATAATGACTAAACTACCCTACGTCACACATGGAACCTAATTGTAAAACCTATGAAATTACCATTGTAATTATTCATTATACATAGTTTTAATATAACATTAACTATTTAATATAACCCATATACAATCACGCAGATTATGATACCCACAATTAGTGACTTAAGGTGTTAAGGTTATAAACTAGAGAGTCTTCCTGCTGAGTCACGGGCCACATGTCATTCTCATTTATTCGATTTATTAAACCATACACTTTGCATTTAATCAACCCTTGAGGACTGTCTGGATTTCTAAACTACATTTAAACTACACCATTCGACCTCCACTTCGCATTAACTTGCTGGTTGTTGCTCGGGCTAGGTGGAGGTCGCACCTTACTGGAATATTTAATGTTGTACCACTCGGACGATGACTTCAAGATTTACTCTAGATCAACGGTCTCTGAGCATCATTTGGATCGAACAGGGGAGGAGAACCTTAGGTTTCTATGGTTCTAGTTTGGTGTGTTTACCCTTTCATTTTTCCCTCTTTTGGTAATGGCTTCGGTGTACTCTGTGGACATTTGCCTTCTCGCTCAGGTATTCCCTCACTGGCTTGTTACTGGAACTGTTACTCCAAAATTATTAACTATGATCGCTTTGAGTTGTCTAAACACTGTGGCTAACTCATCACGTGATTTGGATTTCATGGCATGGACTTCTGCAGCAGAAAGATTCTACAATCGAGCTAGAATAGGTATTGTTTCTAAGTAGTTTTATCTGATATGGTTCTTTCCTCAATATTTATTTTTCTATTGTTTACGGTTTTAACCCTCGGTCCTCATCCCAAATGGGGTGGAGGGTTCTTTTAGAAATAAAGTGTTTGGTGAAGAGCTAGATGGAACCCTTGCTTGGTTCCCCGAATGCGGTAATGGTGGTTTCATCCATTTCAAGGTACCTGCATTGCCTAATAGTTCTCTGCTCATTTTATTTGGTTGGGGGTTTCAGGTCTATAAAGAGTTTGAAGTATGATATATTTTATATGAATGTATTATCAGTGATTTGTTTAAACATTGTCAGTTGTATACACTTGGTAAATGCTAAGGGTTTTTATGTGACCCTTTGGCATTTTTAACAGTTTTCCTAGTATCTATAGTTATTTTGGTTAATGTCGTCCTAAAGTGAGGGGATTCGGTGTTTGTAAATAGTGGTGAGGGTTGTGTCAATTCAAAGCCTAGCCCAACTCAATTAACTTCTTTTCTCAAAGACAGTTTGAAGAGTCTTATTTCCATTATGAATAAATTTCAGTTCTTCATATGCATTTGCTTGTTACCCTTGTTTATATTCTGGAGGCGGTAATTCTTTCCGAAGTATCTCTACATGGGTTTTGTCATGTTTAAAGTTGTATCCTATTGGTCGAATTGATATTGTCATTTCTATATAGCCTTCGCAATTGCAATAACAATAATGCTATTGTATGCCCTACTTTTCCACAGGTTAGGGCTTTAAAAATTACCGAGGGAGAGTCCTCGAGGGTTTACTATCATAATTATTTTCAATAATTGTGTTAGTTTTCCTTTATTACTTATTTGAATTTAGTTTTTCATTTTGTCCCTGTGTTCAGGGTTTAGTTAGTACCAGAGTACTCGGGATTTCTCTTTCTACACTTAGATATTTGGCTTTCTGATTAGTGCATAAATAATTTAGTTGTGTTAAATAGTTTATCTTATTACCATGATAATTCTTTTAACAAATATTTGTGAGTAAATATTTGGGATGCTCGCTAGTGCATAAATATTTAAACTGTGTTAAATAGTTTATCTTATTACCATGATAATCTTTCTACGAATGTCTATCATTTTTCTAGTTATGATTTACTGAATTTGGCTATACCATTTTTACTGAGTACTGAGTATTCTATCCTTTGTTTAGATGCATGAATTATCTATTTATGGACTCTTTTAAGAAAATACCATAGCATAACTAGTCCATTTCTATTTTCTGGTAGTGATTACCATGCATAGAGTATAACAACATACAGGATAAATGTCTAACTAATAAACATGAGGAATTTCCACTTAACTGGACCTTTGTCTCCGAGATGTTTCCTGTTTCAGCCTACACCCAGACCTTGCTTCTCATTTCTGTGCCACCAAACCTTGAGACTATTATTCCAAATAGTCTTCCCCCGAGCTGTTCCTGAATACATGAACTTTCTTTCTTTCCTACGATAACTCACAGTATCACCATTATCTGGTTCAAACGAGACGTAGCCACATAAAGGGGCTTGAGATTTCAGCACAGGTTTACCTTTTTTCTAATCATTCTCCTTGATCTCAGATACCCTTATCGTCTTGATCATTCTTGAATAAATCCTTAAGAAATCAATTAAGGATAGACAACTATCAAACCTAACTACTTCAGCGTGCAAAATAATATTTAAAGATAACTACTATTTTACTTTTTCATAAACTAATTCAAGAAAAGTTCTTTTATAGCTTTAAAATAATAAATAGTTTTGTTTGTCTGTAGTAATTTAAATATTTACATTGTTTGCGGATATCACATCTTCCCCGCCCCCCAAGATGTAATATCATCTCAATGTTTTTCTTCTGAGAATAGACCCAGAAAGCTCTCCTTGATAACTTGCTCATCTTCCTACATAGCCTCTTCTGGCCCATAGTGTTGCCATTGCACTTTAACCTGTGTGATAACATGTTTCCACAGTGTTATGTTTCTTTGTTTGAGTATAACTAGAGGTTCGAAAAAGAAATCGCCTTCCAATTCATCCTATACATAACAAAAAATAATTTAAATCATCAACCAACTTTTTTAATAAGTCTGAATTCAGAAGAAAAACTTACTATATATTTTCCCTGAATGTCTTGCCAATTGATTATATGGCTAGCATCATAAATGTATTTCTAAAGTAGAGAAACATGAAAAAAATTGTGCACATGAATATGGCTGGGTAAGGCAAGCTGGTAAACCACTAGTCCGATTCGAGCTAAAATTTGGAAAGGGCCACAAAATCGGGGTGCTAATTTAGCACATCCAGTCCACTGCAAGTTGCTTTTCTTGGCTCGTACCTGGATGTAAACATGATCGCTCACTTGGAATTCCTGAAAACTTATTTTCCTATCAACGAAGCTCTTTTCACGGTCTTGAGCAACTATCAAATTAGCTCGTATCTTTTTAACCATCTCTTCCATTTACTATAACATATCTGGCCCTAGCATCAGTTTGTCCTCTCCACCACTCCAACTCAAGGATGTCTTGCGCTTACGCCCATCTAGCACTTCAAAGGAACTCATTTGTAAGGATGTATGATACCCATTGTTATATTCAAATTCTACCAAGTGCAGGTAGTCCTCCCATTTGGATGGATGTTGCATTACATAAGTCCACAACATGTCTTCGACTACTTGGTTTATTTGTTCCGTCTATCCATCCATTTGAGGAGGATAAGCAATGCCAAAGTGTAGTTGCATGCCCAATCCTTCAAATAGATCTCTCTAGAACGCTGATGTAAATTTCACATCATGGTAAAAAATGATCATTTTGGGTACTCCATGCAACTTAGAAATATTTTGCATAAAAATGTTGGCAATTTGCACTCCTCTATAAGTTAAATGTACTGGTATGAAATGAGCACATTTTCTCAATTTGTCTACTACCACCATTATTGAGTCATTTTTCCTTTTAGACTTGGGTAGTCTAGTAATGAAATTGATGGATATGGTTTCCCATTTCCATTCAGGAATAGGAATTGGGTGGAGAAATCCCTTTGGGTGGTGGTGCTCTTCCTTTACTTGTTGGCACTCCAAATAGTGGGCCAAATATTCTGCTACCTCCTCCTTCATGCTAGGCCAGAAAAATTTCTTTCTAAGTGCAGTAATCATTTTTTGGTATCCGGGGTGGCCTGCATAAGGAATCTTATGATATTCATCTAAAAATAGATCTTTAAGATATCTCTAGTTAGGTACATAAATTCTTTCCCTATAAATCAACAAATCATCGTAATTTACCTCATAACCCAATTTTTGTTCATGGATGTCCAACATTTTAGCTTCTTGCCATAAATGTCTATATTCTAAATCTTGCATGGTTGTTTCTCGAATCTGCTCAAAAGAAGTAGTTCGTGATTCACTGAAAGAAATTTCATACAAACAATTTACCTTTTGACTTAAGGCATTTGTAACCCAATTCTCTTTTCCCTTCAGGTTTTTGATTTCGAAATCGAATTCGCTTAAGAAGTTAGCCCAACAAGCTTGCCTACCCTTCAAAGTGGGTTGTCTGAAGTAGTTTGCTAGACTATGATGATCAATCATTAATAGACTATTTCTTACCTAATAAGCTGTAGGCCGAATATTTTTTTCTCATATTCTTTAATATTCCTTGATTCATAGGCAAAAAATTTATCTTATTGCATTAGTATGCCACTTACACCTTCTTTCCTAGCATCAGTACAAACCACATATTCTTTATTGGGATCAGCGATGCTTAAGATGGGCGCGGTGGTGAGTAAATGTTTGAGCTAATCAAAAATCATTTGGGAATTAGGGGTCCACCTAAAGGCTTTTCCTCTCTTTTGCAGAGAGGTAATAATGTATGCTACTATATAAAATCCTTCATAAAATGTCTATAATATTCAGCCAGACCCATGAATGATCTTATGTCAGCTAAATCTTTTGGCATCGGCCACTCTGTGATAGTCCTTATTTTATCTAGGTCTACTATGATTCCATCTTTGGTAATGATATGTCCCAAGTACTAGACTTTTTCTTTAAAGAAGTCAAATTTACTGTATTTACCATATAACTGGTGTTCTCTAAGGACTTGCATAACAATACAGAGGTCTTCCTTAAGTTCTTCTATGCTCTGAGAGTAGATCAATATATCATCAATAAAGATTAACACAAACTTCTTCCAAAACTAATGAAATATATTGTTCATGAGACACATGAAGGTCGTTGGGACATTAGTCAGTCCAAAGGGCAGCACTACGAACTCATAATGTCCATAACGAGTCATGAATGTAGTATTTTATATATCCTCCTCTTTTATTCAAATCTGGTGATAACCCGAGCGGAGATCAATTTTTGAGAATATGGTTGCACCCTTCACCTCATCAAATAATTCATCTATACGGGGGAGGGGATACAAATTCTTAATAGTCAACTTATTTAGCTGATGGTAATCCATGCACATTCACAAGGTTTCATCCTTCTTCCTAACAAAGAGCACCGAAGCTCCCTAAGGGGACACACTACAACGGATATAATTTTTGTCAAGAAGCTCTTGTAGCTGCATTTTTAGTTCTGTTAGATTCAGTATACTCATACGGTAAGGGGCTCGGGAGACCAGGGAAGTTCCTAGAATCAACTCAATTGTGAAATCTATATCTCTTTTCGGTGGTAGTCATGGAATTTCCTCAGGAAATACATCCGATAAATTTTGTACCGCTGGTATATTCTCTAAGGAAGCAATTTTATCTTTAGAATCAACATACCCTACTTGAATTTCATAAACCTAGCAGCTTTTTCTGATGCATTTTGCTAATTGGGAGGTTGTTACAGGTCTTAATTGCAATGATTTTTGGATACCTTGAGTTTCATGTCTTTCTCCTTTCTCATTCAAGTAATTGATGGTTTTCGTTTTACAGTTAATGAGGGACCAATGTTTTTCCAACCAATCCATACCTATAAGGATGTCCTATAATCCCAAGGGTTGCATGTTCAGATCTGCCATGATGGACTGACCAACTCATGTTAGGGGATAATTACTAACTTTGGCCAACACCCTTCTTTTTGCTCCCGTGGCTAGTTGTACTAACCAAGGATTTTTAAACTTAACAACCTACAAACAACATTGTTCCACTATCTTGGGGCTAATGTAATTCAAAGTAGCTCGAGGATCAATTAAAATGGATATAGTTTAGTCAAGAACTCTACCTTCAAATTCAACTGTGGTTGGTTGAAATTCTGCCTGGTGGTCTTCAAGGGTTGCATTAATTTTCAGGAGGATTCTTGCCACTTCTCCCACAGTGGATGCTTCTTGAATCTATGAAATTTGATCATCTCCTTTGTGGTGTGGGTAGTTTTTGACATAATGCGGGCCTCTACATCCCCAACACTGTACATGTGGTCTATTGGTCACTTCTACTTCTGTTCTGCCAGATTGTTCATTCACCTTCGATTCGCTTGGTAACTTAAATCTGAGTTGATTCCTATTCATGTTCCAGCTACTTTCGCCTCTAAACAATCCTTTGTTAACTGTGCCCTTACTTCCCTTATGGCTAGAAGTAAATTTTATCCCCTTTTTGTCAATCCATCTCTTCCCTACATATTCTTTTTGTTTGTTTTGTTGGTAGCATACCTGTACTTTTCGTATAACTTCTTCCATTGTCTTTGGGTTATCAAACTCCAGTCGTTCTTTCATGAACAAAGGGAGGCTATTGATAAATCACTGCACTTTTTCCTTTTCTTTGGTATGTAAGTGAGATACCAAAGTAATGATGTGAATTTTGTTATGAATTCATCCATGGATAGTTGGCCTAGTCAAAGATTTTGAATATCCTTTGCCTTCTCGTCATAAAATCTTTTGGTTAGATATTTTTCTTTAAAATACCTTTGAAAATTTTCCAAGGTTATGCTTTGTTCATCCAGTGTGAGAATTGGTTTTACTTCTTCCCACCACAAGGTAGTTTTCCCTTGTCGTTCGAAGATGGCCAGGCTAGCCTTTAGATTATGGTCGTACTCATAAAGTTGAAAATAGTTGTTCATATTGATGAGCGAGGCTTCTGCTCCCTCTTCCTGTTCACCATCTTAGAGAGGGGGCTTTATTTTTCAAAACTCCCCTTGAAGTTCCACTTTGTATCTTTTCTGTGTTTTGTGCCACGACACATTATCTGATTCTTCTTCATGATTCTCTTCGCCACCTTTTGTTTCCACATTCTCGGTTCGATATTCTTACCCTCCTGTCATATTTCTATGTCCTAGGCTAGGAATTAGTGGCCGATGTTTTGTCTCTCCGATAGACTCGTCATATTATTTTCCTTCTCTATATTAGTCTTTCGTTATCTTAATAGTCGGGCCATCTCATCCTTCAAATCTTGTACAGTTTCCATGATGGCTGTGTTGGTTCTTCGTGGCTCATCACCCAACTGCACCCATACCTCAAGATTTCCTTCTTGAAATGATGCTAGCCCTGCTCCCATTATGGATATGTGTGGCGGATTTCAAGTTCTCATCACGCTGACTACTTCCCGGCTTCCTCTGTGCACATCACTAATGTTGTTATTCAATTATATTCTAGAGGCCTCATTTTTGCAACTTGGGCACTCTGATACCACATGTCACACATCCAAAAGCTACTTTATACATATTTTTTTTTTTGCTAAACTACCCTATGTCACACATAGAACCTAATTGTAAAACTTATGAAATTACTATTGTAATTATTCATTGTACATAGTTTTAATATAACATTGACTATTTAATATAACTTATATATAATTACGCAGATGATGATACCCACAATTCGTGACTTAAGGTGTTAAGGTTATACACTAGAGAGTTTTCATGCCGAGTTAGAGACCATTTGTCATTCTCGTATATTCGATTTATTAAACCATACACTTTGCATTTACTCAGCCCTTGAGGACTGTCTAGATTTATTAACTCCATTAATACTACACCATTCGACCTCCACTTCACATTAACTTGCTTGTTGTTGCTTGGCCTAGGTGGAGGCCGCACCTTGCTGGAGTCTTTAATATTGTACCACTCCGATGACGGTGTCAGGATTTACTCCATATCAACAGTCTCTGATCATCATTTGGATTGGACGGTGGAGGAGAACCTTCATGTTCTATGCCTCCGGTTTCATGTGTTTTCCCTTTCAATTTTCCCTCTTCTAGTAGTGGCTTCGGTGTACTCTATGGACGTTTTCCTTCTCGCTCAGGTAATCCCGTCAATGGCTTGTTGTTGGAACTACTACTCCAAAATTGTTAATTGTGGCTACTTTGAGTTACCTAGATGCTTCGGCTAACTTATCAGGTGCTTCAGGTTTCATGGTGCAGACTTCTGCAGCAGAAAGATTTTATAGTTGATCTAGAATAGGTACTATTTCTCAGTAGTTTTATCTAATATGGTTCTTTCCTCAATCTTTATTTTGCTATCGTTTATGGTTTTAACCCTCAGTCCTCCTCCTAGCTGGGGTCGAGATTTCTTCCAGAGATAAAGCGTTGGGCGAAGAGCTGGATGGAGCCCACGCTCGGCGCCTTGAACGTGATAATGGTAGGCTCATTCATTTTTGGGTACTTGTGTTGCCTAATGGTTCTTTGTTCATTTTAGTTGGTTGGGGGTTTTGGCTCTATAAAGACTTTGAAGTATGAAATATTTGTTGTGACTATATTATGAGCGATTTTGTTTAAGCATTGTCGGTTGTATACATTTGGTAAATGCTAAGGGTTTTTATGCAGCCGTATGGTGTTTTTAACATTTTTCTTAGTATCTATAGTTATTTTAGTTAATGTTCTCATGAAGGCATGTGATTCGGCGTTTATAAATAGTGTCGAGGGTTGGGTAAATTCAAACCCTGGCCCGGCTTGGTTAACTTCTTTTCTCGAAGACAGTTTGGATAGTCTTATTGCCATTATGAATAAATTTCAGTTCTTCATATATATTTGTTTGTTACCCTCGTTTATATTCTGGAGGCGGTAATTCTTTCCACAGTATCTCTAAGTGGGCTTTGTCATGTTTAAAGTTGTATCCTATTGGTCAAACTATACCATGTGCAATCTCAATAACATAGTGCTATTATATGCCTTTCTTTTGTAATGCTTTCTGCAATATCTTTAAGTGGGCCTTGTCATGTTTAAAGTTGTATCCTATTGGTCAAACTATACCATGTGCAATCACAATAACAATAGTGCTATTATATGCCTTGCTTTTCTAGCAGTTAGGGTTTTGAAAATTACCGAGGGAGAATCTTCGAGGGTTTACTATCGTAATTCTTTTCAGTACATGTGTTCGTTTTCCCTTATTACTTATTTGAATTTAGTTTTTTATTTTGTCTCTGTGTTTAGGGTTTAGTTAGTAACAGAATACTCGAGATTTCTCTTTTCTTACTCAGAGATTTGGCATTCTCATTAGTGCATAAATAATTTAGTTGTGATAAATAGTTTATTTTATTACCATGATAATTTTTTTAGAAAATCTTTGTTAGTAAATATTTGGCATGATGGTGAGTGCATAAATATTTAAACTGTGCGAAATAGTTTATCTTATTACCATGATAATCTTTTTACAATTTTTTGTCAGTTTTCTAGTTATGGTTTATTGAATTTGGCTATACCCTTTTACTGAGTATTCTATCATTTGTTTAGATGCATGAAATATTTATTTATGGACTCTTTCTAGTTATGGTTTACTGAATTTGGCTATACCCTTTTGACTGAGTACTAACTATTCTATCATTTGTTTAGATGCATAAAATATCTATTTATGGACTCTTTCTAGTTATGGTTTATTGAATTTGGCTATACCGTTTTTATTGAGTACTGAGTATTCTATCATTTGTTTAGATGCATGAAATATCTATTTATGGACTCTTTCTAGTTATGGTTTACTGAATTTTGCTATACCCTTTTTACTGAGTACTAACTATTCTATCATTTGTTTAGATGCATAAAATATCTATTTATGGACTCTTTCTAGTTATGGTTTATTGAATTTGGCTATACCCTTTTTATTGAGTACTGAGTATTCTATCATTTGTTTAGATGCATGAAATATCTATTTATGGACTTTTTGAAGTGAATACAATAGACTAACTAGTCCATTTTTGTTTATATGCATGAAATATCTATTTATGGACTCTTTTAAGCAAATATCATAGACTAACTAGTCCATTTCTATTTTCTGGTAGTGATTATCATGCATAGAGTATAACAACATATAGGATAAATGTCTAACTAATAAACATGAGGAATTTTCACTTATCTGGAGTGATGTCTCCCAAATATTTCCTGTTTCGGCCTACACCTAGACCTTGCTTCTAGTTTCTTTGCCTCCCAACCTTGAGATTATTATGCCAAATAGTCACCCCCCAAGTTGCTCCTGAATACGGAAAATTTCTTTTCTTTCTTTTCTATGAGAACTCATAGTCTCAACGCTATCTCGTTTGTTGAATACATAAACTTTCTTCTTTTCTATGAGAATTCATAGTCAGAAACATTCTTTCTTTTCTATGAGAACTCATAGTCTCACCGCTATGGTTTGCTATCTGGTCCAAATCAGAGGTAGCCACATAAAGCTGCCTGAGATTTCAGCACAATTTTACCTTTTTTCTCATCATTCTCCCCCAATCCTCTTGATCTTTCTTGAATAAATCCTCAATAAATCAGTTAGAGACAATAAACTTTCAAACCTAACTACTTTAGCATGTAAAATAATATTTAGAGATAGCTCTTACTTTACTATTTTAGAGATAACTCTTATTTTACTATTTCATAAACTAATTCAAGAAAATTTATTTTATAACTTTAAAATAATAAATAGTTTTGTTTGTCTGCAATAATTTAAATGTTTACATTGTTTTGGGATATCAGATGCAATTATTCTTGTACCCATAAACTAATTCAAGAAAAGTTATTTTATAACTTTAAAATAATAATTTGCTTTGTTTGCGTAATTTAAATATTTACATTGTCTCAGCATATCACATGCAATTATTCTTGTACTGGTTGTTGCACTACAAATAGATGCAAATACTCTCTTTTATGGGGAATTCATGGGAAAATAAGAGCTATCACTTATTGCTTCGTCCATTCCAGTGAAATCTCTCCAATTTGGCTGGGAACTTTTAGCAGTGCCAAAGATGTCCTTTTTCTCTAGCATATGATTGCCTTGTGTTCAAGATAAGAGGATCTAGGGATCAACTTAATTCCCTTCACTCTAGCCTCTAATTAAGAGATAATTTTTTGGAAAAAAAATCCCTTTGTTTTTTTGAATGATAATTTTAAAGGGGATTTTTGTTATTTGGAATACACAATGGTTTTTTTTTTTCCTTTTTTACCAAAGATAATTTTAAAGGAGAGTTTTGTTATCTAGAATACAAATTGGTTTTAGACAATTTAAACCTCTAAGGTTCACAACAAATAACTCATTTGTAAAAATCTTGAAAATTTATATATTTACTTAATTTTCTAAATTGTTTTCATAGATTGAAGTAATTCCACATATTGTTTATTCACATGCCTTATTAAATTCAAATATCTTTTATTTATCTTAGCTTCAAATTCTGAATTGGGCTGGACTTCCTCATCCACTAGTCCAGTAAGTATTACAATATTTTCTATTCTTAGAATTTAATTATTTTCACATGGTATCTATAGGCTATACTTTCAGTTATTTAGGAACTCCTAAGATGAATATGAGATACATAAAATGTGCAGTTATTATTGTACAAATTGTTGCATACTTTGAGCTAATTTAGGAACTACTAAAACTAATATGAGATATATAAAATGTGCAAGTATTCTTGTACTAATTGTTGCATTACAAATAGATGTAGATACTCTTTTTTATGAGGAATTTATGGAAAAATAAGCGTTATCACTTAGTGGTTTGGGACACTGCCAAAAAGGACTCTCTCTCATGTGACTTCGTTGTGTTCAAAATGAGAGGACTTGGATTGGCTAAATTCACTCCACTTTGGCCTCTAATTCAGATATAATGTTTTCTAAATAAAATTCCCTTATTTTTTTGAAGGATAATTTTAAAGGTGAGTTTTGTTAATTGGAATACAAATAGTTTTTTTCCCCTTTTTTTACCAAAGATAATTTTAAACGAGAAATTTGTTATTCGAAATATTTTTTAGACAAATTAAACCTCTAAGGTTCACAACAAATAACTCTTTGTAAAATTTTTGAAAATTTATATATTTACCTAGTTTTATAAACTTTTTTCATCGGATTGAAGTAATTCCACATATTGTTTATTTATATGTTTTATTAAATTCAAATATCTTTTATTTATCATAGCCCAATTACATTTGGTTATCTTATTACATTATATTTTGTTTATACTTTACAGTATAATAATTTTTTTTAGGTGTGAATATATGAAAATTGGATGTGAAGATTTTTATTAAATTTAAATTTAATAATAAATTATTAAAAAAATAATGGTTAAAATTGTATAAGTGAAGTGTTTTGAAATTTTTTAATATAGTGAATAGATTTTTTTAAATAATAATGATTTTAATTCAAAATTAAAATATAAATTATTCAATAAACTTAACTTGTTATATATTATATATTAATTTAATTTTTTTTAAATGATAGATAATTAATAAATTTAGAACCTCAACAAAATTCATAAAGATTTTGATTTTTGCTCCACTTTCATTAACTACAACAGTGAGCACAAAAAACACTGAGATTGTCATAATTTTAGCTTCAATGGATATATTATTTTTCCTAAAAATTGAGTAAATGGATATATTAATTTAGTTGTTGGTAAAAAAATTAATTCCCTAACTTAGACCTATCACTAAATAAAGTTATATAATTTCATAACAGTTTCACCTTTTAACAATTTAAACTTCAATTTCCCTATATTTAAACTAAGCTACAAGTACTACCTATGTAATATAGAAATTAGTGTATCTATACTCTCTATAAATAAAAAATAACTACTCATAAAACTAAACTACTTTCACACCTTTATTTTTCTTTAATAATTTCTAAGTTCCAAAATTTGTAGTGATTTCTAAGTTCCAAAATTAAAAAAAAAAAAAATTTCCCACTTTCATTTTTACCTTCTATTATTTTTTTAACTTTCATTTCCATTCTTTGTTGGTATATACCATCCTCCATCTACTTTGTTCAATAGGCATAGTATAACATCCCATAAATAATCATTTGTATTCATTGTTTGTATATGCCATCCTCTATGTGCTTTTGTTCCGTAGGCATAGTATAACATCTAATGAATAATCCTTTTAGATATGAGAGATTTTATTATAATATAAAAAATTTCCTATCTTTTTACCGGGTTCTGGCGAATTTGGTAACTATGCTTCACACGAGCTACATACAGCGAAATATCGTTCAGTCTCCATGTAGACAGAAACTCCACTACTCAGATTCCTTCCAAAAAAACACAGCGAATCTTCTCAACACAGATCGGCACGACCTTTTGCCCTCTATCAATTTCAGTCACAATGGGCCTATAAATAAATCGCACAGCTCAGAAGTGAGACGAGCTACACCGGTGACACTAGTTACATTTGGAGGTTGTTTGACGCTAGTTACATTTGGAGGTTGTCCAGCAATGTTGCTAGACTTTCATTCACCTTATCAATCAACAATACATGGATTTATATGATTACATTGCAAAACAAACTCTCAAGAAAATAAGAACTAGAACTTAAATAAAAAAACACAATCCAAACAACTTACAATACTTTCTCCATTATTTCCAAGTTATATAAATTTAAATAAACCTTAAACATTCTCCTCATAACCATGTATTCAAATTTTTTTATCTTCTCCAAGTTATATAAATTTTAATAAATCTTAACCGTCGTCTCACCATGTATTCAAATAATTTAAATTTTAAACCAATGTATTCAATTTTTTAAAATTTTATAAATAATCAAACAATGTAGTTAGTGTGTGGGCAGGGTGTGTTGTCTTCGTCCTCACCTTGATCTTCTGAGTGAGATGTATATGTGTTCGTGGACATAGTTACCAGCATATCGATTGATTCAATAAACCAGATAATAAAAATAAATAAATTGTATGAATCTTAATAAACTTAGCCATCCTCCAAATTTTATCAAGCTCAGCGAACTTTAACCATCCTCCTCATCATCATGTATTCAATAATAATCTAACGTGCTATTTTGCCTATTAATTTTAGGCCACTGCAACTGTCCTTCATCATGTCATATGGGCTTAAAAAAAAAAATACAGCTATTACGGAATTGAGCTTTTGTTATATGCTTTCTTTTTACCGAACCAATATATTTATCAACCATTAAAATGACCTGTTTATATATATAAACCTATGCTGATGACTGCAGGAGATTCTAAGGAAGTGCAATGGTAGGAAGGTCCTTTTCGATAATAAAACCACATCAGAAACAGTGAAAGAAAAGCAAAAATCTGAATTGTTGAAGCATATAGACATTATAATTGCTCAAAATGGAGGCCATCCCTATTCGAATGAGTTGTTCCACGAAGCTCAGGTATGTGTGCACTTTTTAGAAGTCAAATATAGTGGAAATGAGTATATAGAGATCTCTTTGCTAATTCTGGTTTATATTTGCAGGAATGGTCAAGTAAGCACAAGGATGTCGACTCTGGTCGATATTCGAACGAACAAGTACAGATTTATATACAAAATATTCAAAAAGCACAAGAGGAACAGCTTAAGGAATCGCAGGAAATGGTAATCGTTCTATTCGTAGCCTCGAAATGGTCTGAATCATTTTATAATTTGTGGAAAATTAGCCGTGAATTGGATATTGTAATGCTATGCAGCATTCACTATATGTGCTATAAAAATGTTTAACATGGACATCAATGAAACGGGACACGCTCGCCCATGAGCCCTGCGTGCACACTTGTGTATATATACATATATATGCACGCTCTGGGCCCTGCGTGCATGCTTGTGATATATACATATGTATGCATGATTTGATTATGGATGTCTAGTGATATAATGTAACTTTCATAATTTATTCTTTATCTTTCATTTTTATCTTGAGATTTAAGTGGAGGCCAACTTTTATTTCAGAGGCTGATTAACAAAATAAAACCAGTATATGTGAATGATCTTTAGGATCTTCATATAATGCAGAAATTGGTCCAGTATATAAGAATAGCCATTTATGACGAGCTTAATAACCAGCTATTTACTTAAACAAACAGACATTCATATCTCCATCTTCTAATATAAAGTTTCTGAAAATGGCTACCACTAAACTTTCATATCTGAAAATGTCTATCACTAAACTTTCATAAGAGAAAAATATATGCTGACTGGAATGAAACCAGAAATGCCATAATAAGGCGGAAAGGAAAGTTGTATGCAAAAGTGTCAACGTAGGCTGAGCAGACCCTCATCCCGTGTAGTCTTGCCCACCATGAGTCTGAAGTTCATTTATCCATAGCGGGGCTCTCGAATGCCATCCATTCACAATTTTTCCCCTCTGTTAGCTTCTTTGTATATATGAGTGGTATGTTAAATTTATAATTCCAACTGCGCGGACCAGCAGTCAACGCCGTGTTGAAACCACCGAGCAGAAAACCACAAACCGGAAGTAACCTGGTTGCACCGCTTTTGGCTTAAGGAGGTTTCCGTACGAAGGGGCTCCGATGCATTTTGGAGGAGCCAAGTGGATTGCCGTGACGTCATCCTCTGACATTTATCGGAGGATAAAAGTAAGTTGAAAAAGCCCTTCCGATATTCTTGTCAACCGTTGGATGACCTCCAGCATTTACTACCGTTGATTTACCAAAGTTGCACTGTGGTGTAAAGCACCTTGAGAAAGGGTCTTCCAATATCTATCCTCCGCCGTTCGATTAAAGTCTTCTTTCTCCGCCGTCTGATCATGGGAAAGTGCATACGGGTCTGATTAAACATTAAATACAACGTGGAGTAAAGTTGAGCCCATACCCTAAGTTAATGACATGATATGGTTTATTGGTAATGTCTTTAATGTTTTACGGCCCGTAATATTTATTGAGTATGGGCGGAAAATATATTGTAAGTTTTTTTTATTTTATTATTTGCGCACATGTAATGTAAAAACGTTGACTCCATTTTAGATATATTGTATTACACACGAAAAAAAAGGGTCCGTAGCACCGGAATATAGACCAGAGAAAATATTGTATTGTAAGGGATTCGCAGCAGTGAACGAAGACCAAGGGGTTTTATGCAGCAGAGTAATTTTGTTTGTAATGTAAGAAGTAAAAAGAATGCACAGCAGTGCAGGAGAAGGAGAAGTGAATGAAGAAAACCAGGAGGTTGTTTTGTTTTCAAAACCATGAATTGTTTCACAGCAGTGAAAAGGTGAATCTGTAAATCCCTATAATTTTTGTTTTCACACAGCAGTGAATGTAAATGAAATATTTACACACAGTGGTGTAAAATTTCATAGGAGGTAGAGTAATTTTCGTTAAAATGTTTTGGTGAGTCCCTCTGAGTAAAAGAAGATGAATATGTAAGTGTTTTTGTTTAATGAATAGAAATCTTTATGGTGGTGGAATACTCTGTCCTGTGTAATTTTTTTTAAAAGACTTCTCTGTGTAAAAGATCCTGGAGCAAAGGAAACAGAGCATTGCCTCTGTGTTTTATTTTTCTGGTTTTGGTATTTTCCCATTGCAAAAATACCCAACAGTGGTATCAGAGGAGGCTTAGGCTCTTTGAAGGTGACAAAGAAGCTGAAGGGAGGAGTCTTTTGGTTGCAGCAGTCTGCTGTTTTTAAATACACAGTCAAGGATTTAGAAGCATAGCTGAGGATGCAAGGAATGGCCAGCACAAGCACTGGTATGGTTATGTTTAACACCCAGCTCCCACAGTTCAATGGAAAGAACTATGACTACTGGGCAATAACTATGAAAGTCGTGTTTGCCTCTCAAGATTTATGGGAAATAGTTGAAGATGGCTTTGATGAACCAGCAGATGAAACTGAGTTTAATAGGTTAACTCAGGCAGAGAAAGACATATTGAAGAGCAATAGGAAGAAGGATTCAAAAGCCCTTGTATTTTTGTATCAAGCATTAGACAAGAGTGTGTTTCCAAGGATAGCAGGAGCTAAGACATCCAAAGAAGCATGGCAAACTCGTAAGACGGCCTACCAAGGCATGGAGAAAGTGAAGACAGCAAAACTACAATTGCTGAGGAGAGATTTTGAGAATCTCAACATGAAGGAGTCAGACAATATTGACTCATTCTTCACACATG
>APFE031413702.1:37707-53422 GCA_000404065.3 Pinus taeda | reverse complement strand
TAATGCCTAGTGACCAAATTTTGCTTGAAGATTCACTGAAATGACAAAATTTGACCTTGACACTTCAAAATCACTTTGTAAGAGCATATTTGATCACTGGAGGAAGGCTGGAAAGGCTGAAACTAACAGGATCTATAAAAGAATTCTTCTCCAGCTCCCACTGGATGGACGCTCCAATGCCCGAGATTCTTCAGTAGTCAACTGAACAGATGCCCCAACACCCAATGAGCTACAACTCACCCTAGCACCACCGTACCACCCTGAAGTTTTCACAGGCTTGAACCTGTTGGTGACTTCACGCACTAGCCTAACACCATCCTACAACCCTATAGAAGAATAAAAGAAGAATGGACTCCCATACCAGGGAAAATGGTCCACTTTACAATGATATAGAATGATGTAGAAGAAGAAGACGCACTAGACCATAACCCCAACTATGACACAACCACCTAATGATGATACTAGACCTCCTGACATTGCCTCTTGAACTCTTGGCTTATAGACACTTGTACAACTTTTACAAAGATGCTTTTACAATGACTCTG
Source organism: Pinus taeda (assembly GCA_000404065.3). NCBI lineage: Eukaryota > Viridiplantae > Streptophyta > Pinopsida > Pinales > Pinaceae > Pinus > Pinus taeda. The sequence continues at coordinate 52,877 of APFE031413702.1, read as the reverse complement.
TACAATTATACTTTTACAATGTGTGTATGTGCTGCCCACTTGAAGACTTCATGTGGTGAACTTCTTGTTGTTGTTTTGCACCTTGATTGTTGCTCTTGTCATGCTACCCTTTCTCATTCTTCAGAACATTATATTATGCATTGATTCTTCTCTTGATGAATATATAATATCTGCAAAAAGTCTTCAAGGAAATACCCATGACATGATAATAACAAAACTTACCGCATCCTGCAGAGCATATGTTAGTACTAAACAAAAACAACAAATTAGAATACAAAGAACCTAATGAAATTAAGAGATGAAAATGCATATACAGAAGATACTTACCTGTAGCTTACCTCTGCTGCATTATTTTGCTGCACCTTGCTCTTTGTTTCCCTAGAAAGTTTGGTTCTTTGCACCCCTTGACAACACTTGATCTAGTTTTTTCTTGCCTTCTAAGAGCACAATATTTAAACTGATGTATACTTGCAATTTCATATCCCCAACATGTGATCTTCGGTCCTTTAGAAGCCCTTTGATTCTTCTTTACAATGCCACAGGTCTGACCCAATTTGGACATTTCAATGCAAAGTTATGCTCAATCTCTCACAATAACCTAATTATGGACTATTTCAGTAGAGCAAACTTGTACGACGTGCCACGTGTCACTGTTTCCTCCTTCATCTCTAAAATTGATATAAAAAAAACTATAGTCCGTGCACTATCTGCCACTTTTCTCAGAATTCCAATCCTCTTCTTAGAGAGAGAGAGTTATGATGATTTTCCCAATGCCACTTCTTTGAGATGACATTCGGCAGCCTACAAAAACCCTAACTTCCACAAATCATATCTCCGAAAATATAGCGAACCAAGATTTGAAATTTGGTCACGATGTTCATTAGGATTGTGAATCAAAAGGGTTTTAATTTCATAATCTAAGACTTCACAGAAATGAAGTTATAGCGAAAATTCCACGATCACTACATTTGGATGATATATGAGATTTCTTTTTATAGAGTTGGGAAGGGCTTCTATAGAGAATGTTGGAGGGATTTTAGGAGCTTAAAAAATTATTAATTAATGACTATTCAATTACCAAAACCAATGATGGGTGCCATTCCACAACCCCATAGTGTTTTAGCCCACTAACTAGGGTTACTAACTTCAAACATAAATAGCTCTCAGACCATGAAGAATTACTTGGTGTGCCATATACCAATAGAAACATCTTGATGAGTAGAATCTATCTAGAAGATCCTTGCACCAAAATAGTGTAAGTTGTCAAGTCAAAATTCCCTTGCAAGATTAGGGTAGCCCCTAGTGCTACTTGGGTTGACATAAATGACAACCTCAGATCATCTTTAGATCAACAGATGCTTGCATACTAGTTGCTTACAATATATTGAAAAAAGAATATTGATAAGAATAATAAGAAGACAAAGCGTTCGATGTTTTTTCTCCCGGAAGGGATTCCACTTATAATCCCTAGTGTTCATATGTCATGATTGTGTTGTTTATGTGGTTTGAGTTTGTCTTGTGTTCGATCTATTTCTCATAAGGATAAGTTAATTGTTTAATGAGAAGTAAAAATTGGTGAATGATGATCAAATAAATGTTATACTAATCCCCCCCCCAATATAACCAAGTTTCTAACAATTGGTATCAGAGCTTGGTTCCTTTAAGTGCAACTTGATCACTAGGAGGTAGACTTGGTTGAATCATAGACCATCAAAGTGTGTATGTGCTTAGTGCCACCATATTTCAAGAATGGAGAGAGAAGGTAGAATTTAAATTAATTTCTCATGGATCTATAGTGTGTAAAGTTGTGACTAATGATTATGGTGAAGATCCCCCTTCAAAAAACCTTCAACAATGGAATGCCCAGTCTAAATGTGCTATTTACACCAAAATTCACAATTTGGATCTTGAGATGGTAATATATCTCAAATTTACAAAAGATACGTGGGATAGATTGTAGGTACTGCATGAAGGAGATACCAATAACAACAGTGGAGAAAAATAAGAAGAAGAAACGGCCCCTTAGAAAGAAGTTGTTCAGACGAATGAGATCTATTCTCCTAGTGTGAAAGTAGCTGATTTTCAAGAGGAGAAATCAAATAAAGACCAAGCTAAGCTTGACTCGGCCTTGGTTGAAATATAAAGTATATAAATGGAAAACCGATATAAGAAGAAACTTCTTCAAATACTTGAAGAACAAAAGCATGATTTTAAAGAAGAAACTATTAATTTGAAAACCTAGTTAGAGGAAGCAAGGAGAGTTGAAGAGGTAATGAGCAACCATTTGAAGAAAAGAAAGGAACAATGTGAAATATTAGAACTCGGGGTAGTTTCAACAAGAAATATGTTAAAAAATGGAAAAACTAGCTCAAAGGTAGCCACAGGAGACAATGAGTACCTAAAACACCTATAATAGAAAATGGCAGTAGTATGATTAGTAAGGAAGCAAGCAAGAACAAGGAGCAAAACCAATAGTCGAGGAATGATCCAAAGAAAGTGTCTTCTACAAGAATGCCATCTAATTCTAGAAATGAATTTAGCAAGTCTGCAAGGTTCAAAAGGAGGATTAGAAACTACTTTTCTCCACTGATGAATAATGCTGAACGTTACTTTTACAATAATGTTAAACATGTTGCAGTTTATTGTAGGAGCAGTCAAATCAGGGTTCATCTACAAAAGATGTAGCAGAAAAGTAAGATATCTAAAGCAAGCAATTAAGGAAGATCATTTCCTATGTGAATATAATTAACCACCAGATGCAAAAGTTATTTTTATGGTTATTGTTATTCATGCAATACTTTTGGCCATAAGGTTGTTGATTGCAAATACTATGCAAAGAAGAGTGGGAGTGCATTGGATGTAAAGGTAATGCCATAAGTGTATAACAACACAAGAAGAGACAAGTATTTTCCTCCCTCTCTTGGTCACATAAGATGTTATATATGTGATAATCTTGTCCATATGGCCAAATATTTCAAGTTTCCTAGTTCTTTAAAGCAATTTAGACAAATGGAGGAGGACATTCAAAGCAAACTAAACAAGAATATAGAAGGAGATGCATAAATTAGAAGACAACCCACCAAAGTTTGGAAAAAGAAGAAAGGGAAGCAAGTGACTTCAATGAAAAATAGAAGTCAACGTGGCCTTAGGGGGAGCTGCTAAAGGAAATGTTAAATAAAAAAATGGAATCCAGTGTATAAAAGCAATGTCTTACTTTGAGTTTATGAAGAGAAATAAGGTTAAACTGGATATTGGATACAATCATTTTCAATATCATCATAAGTTGCAATGTCAAGATGAAGCAATTTGATCGGGCTATTGAAACATTCTTTAATGAGGAAGAATGCACTTGATCGTAATCCAGATGTAATGATATTCAACACCATCATACATATGTTTTTAGTGATATACTATAGATTATGGTTGATAGAGGCATAAAGGTCAATATTGTTGCCTAAAATACATTGATCAATGCATATGCTTCATTGGGAACACAATTACTTATAATTTTCTAAAAACAAAACAAATTATAGAGGAGTTTGCAAGCAAAACTAACCCACTTAATAGAAAGAGGACATTCCTGTGAAAGTGAGGTACACAAAATTAAAGCACAAAAAGAAATATTAAGAAGGAACGAGAGATTGCAAACAAGGGAAACACATGAGAGAAAATGGTAGGATATTGCTAAGATGCATGAAGAAGCAAAGATAACATGGCCAAAGATTAAGACATATATAAGTAATCTTCACATCTAGAAGGAGAAGTTACAGGAGCGGCATGAATCATTGTGAAAGGAGAGAGAGAAATCCCTACAGGAATTAAAAGAACTCCATGAACTAAAGAATGATACATTGGTATCTAAAAACAATTTGATGCAACTAGAGCAACAATTCTCCCAAGAAATTTTGAAGGATGAATTTCATCAGGAAGGAACGCTAGGGGATATTTCTACAAGTATAGCAAAGTTGTTAGAACATCATGATTTCTTACCCTTGCTATAGGCCCTAAACTCAAACATTTATAGTAGTTCTTCCCAAAACAAAGAAATTGGGATATTTCCTAAAGATGCTAGTGTGAACCTAGTAGAAAATGACATAGAATATGCATTTTCGCCTAATGCAACTAGTGGCAACATCAATGAAAATGCAAAAGAAATTCATGGTATTAGAGATAGTACATGTCAGGATAAATCTCCTTTTGAGCCATTCTTTGGTAGTGATAACGATGGCATAATAATCGACCAAGACCTAGAGGATAACAAGTTGTTTCTTCAGTAACATACACAAATAGAGAAAAAAAAATTGTATTGTTGAAGAAAATGTTCAACTAGATTCATTTCTCCTCCCAACCAAGGAAAAAGAAATAGAAAAAGGAATTGGTGGACATTGTGGATGTGCTACACAGTCTACAAACATGAGAGAACATGACATAATCTGATAACCTCCATCACTTATGGCAGACTTGTTATGTGTTAGTAGGATATACATCCGCGACAAACTTGTTATGCATTATGTGTTTAGCAGAGCTTCTACCAAACTAAAACAATTATGTGTTAACGTCAGGATCGGGAGGATATACACTGTTACACAACCTAAAGCGTTACATAGTATGCGCACCTCTGGTATGTGTTAGCATGGATGTCAGAGTAGTTATGAAGATAGAGTACACATTAGCATGATATACATTACAATGGAGTATGAAAAAACTGAAACCACTTTGGAACAAAAAGCAGTCAAGAGAGATACGAGCATTAGAATGATTGATGAGGGTGTTAAGGATTGATAGGATTGACATAATTGTTATAGGTTGAGGATTGACAACATGGCAAGTCAGCAATGTCAGAACATTTATGAGACTATCTTTCAGATTAATCACACGATTCATTATTTGGTCAATGTTTCGAACCATCTTACCCGATCGGGTTGAAGGACGTGGAGAAGGTTGAAAAGATGTACTGGCGGCGGAGGATTCAGGCAGGTGCAGGCATTATTGCCACAGGTGATAGGTGCGGCGGGTTGGTAAGTGAATCAGAATGACAAGTCAGTGGACAAGACGGTAAGGCAGAGCCGTGGGCAGAGAAGAGGTGGAGAAATGATAGCGTTGGGATCCGGGAGAGAAGGCGGCACCAAAACATAATGAGAATAGGCATGCAAAGGAGCATTATAAAGGAGCGAGGGTGGCGAGTTTTCCCGAGGGAGAAGGTCTGTTACGGTGTCTGTCTGGGTCATGCAGAGCGAAGCTACAGCGCCAAGGTGAAGCACAGCCCTGTCAACCGAGCGCGCGGTGAGTGGAGCCGAAGAGGAAAGGAAAACATGGAAGCTGAAGGCAGCCAGAGAGGTCAACGATGGATGCGAAGCAGTGGGTTGGAGACTGAACAGGGCAGGAAAGAGGAGGACAGAAAGGGGAAGCGGAAGATGGCGGACTGCGCACCTCAGGGTGTTCCGGTGTATGAAGTTTCGGAAGGGGAGAGTGAGGAAAGGTTGGAGGATCGAGAGGAGTCTGGTCAGGAGATAAGGTGAAAGGGCCGTAATAAATCAGAAATCGGGAGCGGCGAGGATGAGGGAGGGAGCCCATATAACAATGCAGGAAGGGGTAGGGGCCGTAACAGGAGAGGGAGAGGCCGTAGGGGCCGAGGCAGTCGAAGAGGCCGTGATATTGCGGCTGGTCACAGCCAACGAGGTCGACAGTGCAGCCCCAGCCAAGATGAAGAAACGGAGACAGGGATGCATGAGGGGACCCGACAGACCAGACAAACAATTGGAAACAGGGTTTGGATAGCAGAGGAGTACAGAGAGAAATCAAACCCAAAAATCAAGAGAATTCTTAAGCATTGGGAGGAAGAAGCTATCCAGGCCCAGTCAGAGGATGAGATGGAAGATTGGACTGGCCTCATGCCTGACCCTGGGCACACCAGAGGAAGAATGACTCGCTACAAGCAGTCCCTTCATTTGTACTGAGTCATGAAAAGGCTCATGGCTAAAGCCATGGAACAGGTAGCAATGGAGATGGCTGAACTGTCTCAGGGCATCCCGAATTTAAAGAAAGAATTGAAGAACATTATAATCACTCTATTGATGCAAGATAAATGGCTGGAAGACCTGCAGCAGCAACTTGAGGCAAGCGGGGTGCTGGTCAAGAAGGAGAAAAAGTAGCAAGGGAATCCAGAGAACCAGTAACTCCAGGCATGTCCATGATGAATGAAGGAACTGTCATTTTTTGTCTATGTTTTAGCCATGTTTGGCCTTTATGTTTATATATATATGCAGTTGTTTGTAGGTAGTAATAGGAGTATAGATACAGTGTATAAAGCATGGAAAGACAAGTTTAAAGTTTTCTATTTTTGGGCAGCTGTGAAAAACTACCGGTGGTCAATAAACTCGGTTTCCCTTCGAGGCGGGTTGAGACCCCTAACTATGTAATGTTTTCGTTTTGTTAATAGAATATGGCACCACTCAGCTTACAAAAAAAAAATGTTTCGAACCATCTAATGTGGTTCATCCTCAATACAAAGATGAAGAAACTCGATTTGTCCATAAATTTAAATAATTGAAATGCATGTTGTTCCACATATAACCGCTAAAGCAAGTCAAATGAAATTTAATATTAAATTCAAATATAAAACTTAAGTCCTAAAATATTTAATCCTATTTCTATTATATATATATTATATATATATATATATATTATATAATATAAAATTAGAAAAAGGAAAAATGGACCATTATAATCAAAACAATATATTAAAAATAATAATATTGAATTTTTAATATCTTTCTTTTATTATATGATCTAAGAAATTGGTAATAATAATATTATTAGTTAATTATAATATAAAATTATTATAAATATCACTATATTTGTTATTATATTATAGCCAAGAATGAAATAAAAACAATTTTTTTATTAAATATTGTTATATATTTACATTAATATTAAAATAGTATATAATCTTATTACATTATCAAATAAATATATAAATATATAATATATATATATATATATTATATATAGTATATATATAAGTTATGTTATTATGATTAGTATCTATGTGTTGTTATAAATTATTGTTTATAATTTAGAATTTATAATATATTATAACGTATAAAAGCCCGGCGATAATGTGTATATTGATATAATAAAGAATTATCAAAAGAATAAACTAAAAAATAATGGAGGATGAACATATATATAGAGGAGAATATAATTTAGAAATCAAAATTAGGGTAATGATAACTAATTAAAGAGTAATAACTAAAAATTATGAGCAACAATAATAAAGTTAAAATAGAGAAGGAAAATAAGAGACAATAAAAAAAGGGATGGTAGGGATCTAATTTTTACTTAATTTCCAACTATCATTCTCATTGAGATTATTCACTTGCTTCTCAATTTCAATACCCTCCCTTAACTTCCAATAATGGAAGTGATCAATTCTTACGATGACCCGGGAATCCTCAATGTAAACATGGTGTTTAGTTTTCTCAACATGTTCATTTATAGCAAAGGAGCAAGAACAATAATATTTAATTTATGTTGCATGATATTGGATTATTTGATTAATGGAGCGACCTATTTACCCAATATAGGGAATCCCATAGGAGTAAGGGATTGAGTAAACCCCTTTCATGTCTCTAGGGTTTACCGGGTCCTTAACAGATCTAAGAGAGCTATGAATGGTATTAAGGAGCTTAAAGGTGGTTGAGACTTTATTCTTCTTAAGAGTATGAGCAATCTTATCACTATTCCCATGGATGAAGGGAAGTTGAACCTTGGTAACTTGTTCATCAAGAAATTGCTTATTCGCAAGCTTTAGAAAGCTTTGAGACCTTGACGTTTGCTATAACCATTATTTTCAGAGACTTTCATGAGATGGGATTTCTCATCTTTCAGGTGATCATCATCAAAAATCCTTAAAGCACAGGTAGCTAGTGTGTTAAGAACTCCTAATTTTATAACAAGAAAATGATGAGAGGCGGCATGAAGATATTTGTCCGTGTGCATTTTCTTATAGAAAACTTGGTACGACAAAGAACCATCTTCCATTCTAGAGAGGACAACATCAAGCAAAGGAAGGCAACCATCTACCTCAACTTCCATCGTGAATTTGATGGAGTCAGATTGAGAGTTAATATGATGAAGGAACAAGTCTAACTTCCTATGACCATGGGGCCAAACGACACAGGTATCATCAACAAACCTCTTCCAAAGCATAGGGCGGTATTGAGAAAAGGCTAAAGCTTTGGTCTCAAATTATTCCATGAAGAAGTTGGCAATGACACGGGGAAGCGAAAAACCCATGGCCACTCCACAATTTTTTCATAGAATTCACCCTGGAAGTTGAATTGATTACTTTCATCATAGGAAGTTAAGGGAGGCCATTGAAATTGAGAAGCAAGCAAATAATCTCAATAGGTACAATGGTTGGAAATTAAGTAAAAGTTGGATCCCTACCCTCCCTTCTTGATTGTCTCTTGTTTTCCTTTTTTATCCTAGCTTAATTCTTGTTCCTATGTTCCTTTGAAGGTTTTAGTTATTACTCTTTAGTTAGTTATCATTACCCTAGCCTCAATTTCTAAATTATATTATCTTATAAATATATATTCATTTTCCATTGATTTTTTGGTTCATTCTTTTGATAATTCTTTATTATATCAACATATACATATCCTAGGCTTTTTTTATATTATAAATTATAAACCTATTATATTTTTGATAATAACATATAATGGTATTATATATATAGTAATATTACATACTATTCAAATATTATTATATAATTATATAACAATATTTAATAATTTTTTTTATTTTTATTTAATTCTTGACTATCATAATAATAGATATAGTGATGGAGGGGGATGGAGCTCTAACGTGGCCGCAGGATGGAAAAGGTGTGCGCGCAATGCCATCCTAGTAAAGGTTTAGGGTAACCTGGGTTCACTGCAGCTAACAGAACTCACAACCTCCCGACAACAGTCGCCATCCATCCCTTTATGTCACGGTTAACTGTTCTCTGGCGGTCTTAGTGGCAGTTCCCAGCATCAACATGGATCGCATGAATTTCGATGAGGTCGATTACTCCCTGGACCCATATATCGGTCAGTCTATATTTCAAAGCCCTGACCCTAACCCTTCAAGCTTTGTATCGCTCTTGCTTACGGTTTCGTTTCCCCCCTGCTCTGCCTCGGTGGTCTCTCTACCTGGCCATGCTGCATCCTCCTTACAATTCGGCTCACTCTCCATTGATACACCTGGCCTTGACTGCCCTCTGCTTTCACTCGAGACTCTGAACTTGATCACTTCCGTCATGCCTCCATTGCCCTCCTTCAATCTGTGACCTCCAAGCGTTCTTCCACACCCAACTTGTCCTGATTCCCGAAATCCATTAAACCCTAGCACATTTCCTTCAAGATGCTTTGAAACCCCCGTGATTAGGGTTAAAGCAGTGGCACAACAACATCAAGAGGGGGAAACATCCACAGATCTGCTGCAAGGACATCCATCAGCTCCGTGGACAGGGAAGTGAAAGGTAAAGTGTGTGAAAACCACCTCAAAGGATCTGACAATCTCATTTGGAGAGGATATCCCAATGGGAAAGGTTGCGAATAAGGCCAACAAGGTGCTGGTCGGACATGTCAGCGGAAGGGCTTACATAGCGGAAAGATTAACAAACTGGGTCAAGGAAATTTGGGGCAATACACTCAAAGAGTTACCGAAGGTTCAGAATCTACCAAGGGGATGGTTCGCATTGCGTTTCTCAAAGGAGGACTACAATGAGCTAGTCCTTGTGAAATACTGGCACATTGAGATGGCACCGGTCCTCCTTAAGCGTTGGAGTCCATTGTTTGATCCAAAAAGGGAGCAAATAGGAGCCGAACCCATCTGGGTTTGATTACCAGGTCTACCTCTTCAATATTAGTCTGAAGCAGTTTTTGCAAGGATCGGGAATGCCCTTGGCACATACGTAGACTACGATAAGACCTATGTGCAGACTAAGAATAGAACCTGGGCTCGTATCGTGGTATATTTGGATACGCGGGAGGGCCTGGAGGAGAAAATTACATTAAAATGGAGGCATTACACTAGAAACCAGATCCTAGACTATGAGGGGGTCTCTTTTTGCTGCAGAAGGTGCCACAAGGTAGGGCATATTTACAAGGAATGTCCAATGATCATGAAAACAACTAATCCGAGCACACCTACTACTCAAGAAGGCAAAGCAACAACTAATCAGGCCAACACTCCAGTATCGACTCACAGAGCACCTAATTGGGTCGAAACCTCCAAAGCAGCAGAAGAGCATCACAGAACTCCATCGCCTCCAATGTCCCATGCCAAAGTTGTTGCTGCAGAGGTCGCATGTAAAGCGGGTACTACTCTCTATCCCCTCCCTATCTCAAATGTAACTTATGTCTCATTTGCTTGCAGTGAATCATTAGATACTTCATCTGCTATGTACATGTCTCCCTCCTTTCCCTGTGCAATCTCCTCGCCTCCTCTCATCATCTCCACCACCTCTCCATCTATTCCTTCCCCCCCTTCCTCCTCCCTGCCTTCGGTCATGGAACAAGTGGCACTACCCCATTCATACAACCTTCGATCCCGATTCATTCCTGAAACCCTCAATCCCACAGGACTAGGTCTCACCTTCCCTGGTCCGGTCATTCAATTGACTCGTGGCCGTAAATCAAACCTTTCGAAAGCTATTCAGAAGGCCGGGGCAGAAGTTGTCACTGGCAAACAATCCACTCTTGAAGGGGTTCTTAAAGCTATGAATACCTCTGAAGGGTTCCACCATGAAATGCCTATCGTTCAGTTGTAGAGGCATGGGTAGTGCCTCCAAAAAACTAGCCCTGCGTAGGTTATTTGAGATCGAGCCCGTGAATATTATCATGCTGCAAGAAACCCTGGGGAATGCAGAGTTCATCAATCGATCCCTAGCATCAATAAAACCCGGTTGGATATTCTTGTCTCTTGATGTTGTGGGTAGATTGGGAGGATTAACCATAGGATATGACCTACACTCCATAAAGTATCAACATCATGGGGAGTATCTGGGCTCATTGGTATGGACATTTTCTCCGCCGACCTGGGTATGAACATCTGGGTCATCAATGTATATGGACCATGTCAACGGAGGGATGAATTCTGACAACGTTTCCTTAATCTTGAAATCACTGCTGTTGATCAGATGATCATTGGGGGTGATCTAAACTTCTCCTTAGGTTTTGGGGAATCTTGGGGATCCCAAGCACAAGTAGACCCCCTGTCCGAATTCTTTAGGGATACACTAGATCTACACAACCTCACAGATATTCCTATGATCAAGCCCTTGCCCACATGGAGAAATCGAAGAGTTAGCTCTGGTTAGAAGGCTTGATCGATTCCTGATTAAGGTGCCTTTGCTTCAGCAACTTAATAGATATAGACAATGGGTAGGGAGCAGAGGTATTTCAGACCACTCCCCAATTTATTTGGAGATCCTTGGAACTAAAGCCAAACCAAAATCTCTATTCAAATTCAATCATGTATCGCTTCAAGATCTGGGATATATCAAGTTAGTCTCAGACTATTGGAAATCTCATCCCATATCGAGTCATAGATCATTGGCTGAAGGTTTCTCCCACAATCTGACTCAGCTTAAACACTTATCCATCACCTGGGCAAAGGAGAAAAAATTGAACGATGACCAGACCCTATCAGCTATTGAATTTGAATTGGATGGACTGATGGATGACAACAACAAGGGATTTTCATCTGTAAATGAGAAATCACATCTCATTGAGCTCGAAAAAAAGACAGATAAGATTTTGAAGGAAAGAGAAGAAACATGGAGACTGAAGAGTAGGGCAATTTGGCTACAGGTTGGCGATGATAACACAAAGTTTTTTCAGAACTATGCAAAGGGAAGAAAGATAGTTAATATAATCTGGAAAATGCCTCTTCCGGATGGAGGTATGGCTGACACTTTTAAAAAGCTATCACTTTTGGGTACCTCACACTCTTGGAAACTATACAAATCTCCTCGAGAGACCAACGTAGCTGATATCACACAAGTGGCTCGCTACTTCCCTGGATTTGTAGAGGAGGAGGAAGCCCAAGAACTCAATTCACCAGTAACAATTGTTGAACTTGAGGGGACTCTTAAGTGATGGGTGGACTATTGAGTTTTATCTAGCTTTCTACGATCTTTTGGGACACGACCTGCTCCAAGTTGTGGAGGAGTGCAAGATTATAGGCAAATTGTACAATGCCATTAATTCCACTTTCATTGCCCTCATCCCTAAGACAGATTCCCCATCATCCTTCAATGACTTCCGCCCCATCTCCCTCTGTAACTGCCTCTACAAAATTATCTCCAATATCATAGCCAATCAAATGAGACCCATTCTTTCTCATCACATTTTACCTGAACAGTTTGCCTTTCTTGAAGATCGACAGGTCCATGAGGCCATTGGCACTGCATAAGAAGCTATTCACTATATTAAATCCATAAAGTTAAAAGGCGTCATTCTTAAGATTGATCTAGAAAAATCCTTTGACCAAGTAAGTTAGCTATACATCAAAATGCTTCTCATCCACCTGGGATTCCCGCACCTATTCACCACCTGGATCAGGTCTTGCATCTCCACAGCATCCTTCAGTGTCCTCATAAATGGCTCTGCCTCACCTTTCTTCCATGCTGAAAGGGGACTCAGGCAAGGATGTCCACTTTCCCCCCTCCTCTTCCTCATAGTCATGGAAGGACTCAGTCGATTAATAGATCATGAAAAGCGAAGTGGCAGATTGTTTGGCCTGAAAATTAATGATCAGTGCTATCTCACACACCTCCCTTTTGTGGATGATGTTTTTATATTTCTGGATGGCAGCATTCGAGACACGATAGCCTTTGATAAGCTTCTATCCATCTTCCCTGGCTCATACATCTATCCATGAATCTAGATTCACATAACAGCAGTTCCCATATTGTACTTGTCCTCTTGACCAGGGTTTCAAATATTTGGGCTTCTGGATCAAGCCCTTGAGCCAAAAGATTGCAGATTGGATTTGGTTGGTAATCAAATTAGAGAAAAGGCTAACAAATTGGTCCCACCGATTCTTGTCCAAAGCTGGAATACTTGTGCTCATCAAATCAGTCTTGGAGGCTACCCTTATATTTTGGATGGCTTTAGCCTGGATTCCCAGAAGAACACTGGCTCATCTCCAACAGATTTGCAGTAGATATCTTTGGAATGGTAATCAGGACAAGAAAACATTTGCCTCAGTCAGTTGGAATAAGATCGCCTTGCCCAAGAAATGGGGAGGATGGGGACTCAAATATTTAACCCTTTTTGCATAAGCCTTGGCTGCAAAGATGGGTTGGACCCTCCTCATCAAACATAATCTATGGATATCTGTCTCTTATCATAAATATATTTGGCCCCTCCAAATCATGGACTGGATAATGTTGCCGCAATGGACAAGGATAGGCATTTCTTCGGTCTAGAAAGCACTGCTCCACTCTCTCCCTCACATTCGCAATCATCTGGCATGGAGGATAAATGATGGCACAAAAGTGTGCATCGGATTGGACCCCTGGATAGGGGGAGGTGGTCGCTTTCGACTTCCAAGAGAGCTCATCCTTCACGTAAATTAGAGAGACATCAGTGTGATTGCTCAAATTACAGATTAGGGAAACTCCACCATCTTCACACAAGCATGGAAATCTACAAATCAACTCAACATTACACCTCACTGGCATCATACATGGAACAATTATACTACTGCATTGATCGAGTCTCATATCCAAATTAAGGAGGGTTCGGATGAAACCATGTGGTGCCTGGCAGAAAACAGATCCTACTCACCAAAGGCTGGATACTTGAGTCTTCTACATAACAGAAAACCAGAGCACATGCAATACCTGTGGCAGGTCATCTGGAAACTAAAATCCCTCCTCGAACTAAGATTTTCTTCTGGTGTATTCTCAGCAACAAAGTTCCCTTTGGGGATTCCCTTACTCAGATCCATACACGGACCACACTAGTGTATTCTGTGTAAACAAACCTTCGAATCGACTGAGCACCTGTTTCTCAAATGCAATTTGACAATCAATCTTTGGAGATCTGTAGCAGCTGAGATCCACTATTTTGGCAGATGGGAAGGGGATAACCTCATGCTAGCTTGGAAATCTTGGCACAGCACACACACAGGATCAAATTTACTTTGCCTCCCCTTGATCATCTACTGGGCTATTTGGCTGGCACGAAACAAAATGATATTTGACGACTATGCTATCAGATGGCAGTGCATCACAGCAAAAATCGTCTCCTCATATCTCGAGTTGCCTGTATATACAGCGCTGCGACCACGCAGACCTCTAGCTCCCGAACCAATTTACCATTCCATCCCATGGGCATTCTTCGATGGGGCAGCCCAGCTACATGGGTGTGGGGGTGGCTTCCTTCTTTACCTCACTGAACATCATTATTATAGAGTCAAGCTGGGACTAGGCGAAGGAACGAATAATTTTTTTGAACTGATCACCCTTCGCCATTTATTACATTTTTCTCTTAGCCATGATTGCAGAAATATTCAGATCTTCGAAGATTCCAAAACTATTATAAATTGGTTCAACAATATCACAAGATGCCATGCACACACACTTACAAACATTTTGGATGAAGTGAATATTTTCAAATCACAATTTAACTCCATCATCTGTCATCATACTTACAGGGAACATAATGACAGCTCTGACGGCCTTTCCAAGGAGGCCACGCTACTTCCCAGAGGACAGTGGATAATACATGAGCAGAGGGGTACTACACAGTACCAATATTATCACAGACCATACATAGATTAGACATATCATCGGGTTGATGGAACCTAATTTTTGACAAATGTTTCTCAGTTATATATGATGTTGTATATATCATAGTTTTATTTATGGGATCACCCTGTGTGGTGTATATATTATAGAACTCACAGTTTATGAACATATAAGTTGGGCACAATCTGGCTATCACCCTGCGTGGTGATTTTATTGTCTGTTACAGCCATTACAGGAATGGATTTTGTTGGTATTTTGACATATGTGACAAAGATAATTGATGCATATGCTGTCAAGCATCTACTATATGTAATTTTTCAAAACTAATGAAAGATTACGATTTTTCCTTGGGAAAAAA